>JAJIBD010012320.1:0-27786 GCA_021461705.1 Cryptotis parvus
CAGCAGAAGCAGGGCGTATGCCTTGCACCTGGGACCGAGGCTTGATGCCCAGCATCCCATATGGTCCCTGTAGCACATAAGTAATTCCTGAGTGCAGAGCCAAGAGTAAGTCCTAATCATCGCCAGGTGGGACCCATGAAGAAAAGAAAAAAAAAGCCTCCTTGCAGATAGCCATATGGGATGCCCGAGATCAAATCTGGGTGGGCCAAGGGCGATCTATCCTTGGTCCGGATAGACCTACCTGGAGTGCTATCGCCCGGGCTCCTCCTCTAGCAGTTTTGCACAGAGCTTCTCCCAAGACTGTTCGAGAGCTGTCAGTAAATTTCATCCTTTCTTGGATGTTTCAGTGCTTTCTTTAAAACACACAATGGGCCGGAGCGATAGCCCAGTGGGTAGGGCGTTTGCCTTGCCCATGCCGGCCCGGGTTCTGTCCCCAGCATCCCATATAGTCCCCCGAGCAACGCCAGGAGTAATTCTTGAGTGCAGAGCCAGGAGAAACCCCTGAGCATCGCCGGGTGTGGCCCAAAAACAAAACAAAAACAAAACAAAACAAAACAAAACAAAACAAAAAAAAACAAAACAAAACAAAACAAAACAAAACAAAACAAAAACACATAAAAGTCTAGGACTTTCCCACCAAAGACTAAGCTCTGTTTGGAAAAACCTCTTGAAATCAATGCAATGAAAACCCCATGTCTGTAGCCCCTGCAGGGAAACAAGACCATCAGGACGGGGCTGGTGGGGCAGTATCTGTGACCCCTCTGCTCCTGCGGGCCAACAGAGACCCAGCACAGGGGTGTGGGGTTAGGAGTCACCGGACTACAAGTCCCGGCAGGCCCCGCGCGCGGCCCCGCCCCCTGCCTCGCGGGTGGAGACGACCCGTGTGCTCCCTGCGAAACCCCGGCGGCCGTGCTCGGCGGGAAGCCGGCGCTCCGCTTACCTCGGGGTGAGTAGGGGCCACCGTGGGGCCGCCCGGCGCGGCGCGGGGGCTGTCGGCGCCACCTGGCACGTGGGGAGTCAGTGTGGACGCTCAGGGCGCCCGCCGGGGCCACCGCGGGCCTCTGCCCCCTGCCCGGGGAGCCGCGGGGGAAGCCGGCCTGTGACCTTGCCGCCCTGCACGTGCTCCGCGAGGCTGGCAGCGCCCCGCCCCTCCCGGGGACTCTCCAGCCGAAGGCAGACGCGTGCGTTGGCACTTGGGCGCCACAGTTTTGCTTGGTGGCACACCTTGGATCTCCAGGAGGGCAGCAGGGGAGTTATCCAGAAGCTCCCTGACGCTCCAAGTGCGCTCCCAGAGGGGCGGCTGGGGCTGGATCGTGGTCTGGGACAGAGCAGGGGGCCACGAACCTCTCTTGCCCTCTGCCTGCACTTGAGGGTGTCTTCGGGCGCCCCTTATTCGAGCCGTTTCTTATCGCCTGCACCTGTCAGGATCCTGCACCCAACGCTTCGGGCTGGCACAGTCAGTCTCCCGTGACAGCCCTGTGGCCGGCAGCCTGAGATTGTACCTGCCACGCTCTCTCCCCACGTTCAGTGGCCTTCCCTTTTAAGGTGGCGGATAGTTCTTCCTCTAGCGGGGTTTCATTGCCCGCCTCTCTGATGCTTGGCGCCTTTAGTGGGTGCGACGAGATAATGGCTGTGTTGAAGTGAATCCCGCTTATTTATTTAGTTTTTATTTTGGGCTTCTCTCGGAGGGACTGGGTGCTTAAGAGGCCATGGGATGCCGGTGGCCCAGCCTCCTTTGAGCTCTCTCCCTGGCCCTTTTCCCATTATCTCTAAGCAGTTTCTCATTGTAGTAGTTTCTCAAACTTTTTCGGAGGCAGCATCACCCAGAAGGTGCTTTACACAGCCCTTTGCAGTCTATCCTCTAGCCTTTGACAGGGAGACAGTCAGTGAAGTCCACCGTGTTGTGTCTGCCTGGTTTGCGGCTCAGTTCGGCCTGCGCCTTCCTGCACTGCTGCGGTCTCTCACGCTGCTCTGTGGCCGGTATGTTGTCTACACGGGCCCTTTGCTTGGGTTAAGCCACATACCATGTTGTGCCGTATTCCCATTTCTCAAATCAGATCTGGTTTTGATCTCTGTTGGCTTTGGTCTTTTCATTTCTTTCTGATTCACACTTGTTTTCTTTGCGGACAGAGGACTTCAGAGCTAATAGCTCCAACTTTTGGTATTTCCTCCCGGGATTCCAACTTCCTGGGACTTTAGTGACCCTGCTGAGGCCCCAGTGAGTTCAGTGTTTTTTTTCTCCTGTGTCCTCTAGATTGGTTTTTAGTTATGGGGGCTATATCTGGTGGTGCTCAGGGCTTACTTCTGGCTCTGTACTCTAAGATCAGCGCTCCTGGCACCATATGTAGTGCCCAGGATCAAGCCTGACAGCCGCATGCAAGGCACGTGCCCTGTATTGTCTCTCTGGCACTGTACTGTGTTCTTTCTTAAATCCACGCCAGTAACTAGGTTTCCCTGAAAGCCTGATCACTCTCTCCATGGGTTCTGTTAGGTGTGTGCCAGTCTTGGGGGGCAGGAGCAGTGCTGCCCCTTTGTCTAACAGTCTGGAGGAGAAGGGAGGTGTCTGTGCTCACTCTGTAGCTTACTGGACTCTGAACTCAGTGGAATCAGCTGGGGAGGGGACAGCCAAGGTCGTGCCTGTTGGCCTCCCCGGGCTGAGCTTGTTGGCCTCCCCGGGCTGAGCTTGTTGGCCTCCCCAGGCCGTGCCTGTTGGCCTCCCCAGGCTGAGCTTGTTGGCCTCCCCAGGCTGAGCTTGTTGGCCTCCCCAGGCTGAGCTTGTTGGCCTCCCCAGGCTGAGCTTGTTGGCCTCCCCAGGCTGAGCTTGTTGGCCTCCCCAGGCTGAGCTTGTTGGCCTCCCCAGGCTGAGCTTGTTGGCCTCCCCAGGCTGAGCTTGTTGGCCTCCCGGGCTGAGCTTGTTGGCCTCCCGGGCTGAGCTTGTTGGCCTCCCCAGGCTGAGCTTGTTGGCCTCTCCGGGCTAAGTTTGTTGGCCTCCCCAGGCTGAGCTTGTTGGCCTCCCCAGGCTGAGCTTGTTGTCCTCCCCGGGCTGAGCTTGTTGGCCTCCCCCCGGGCTGAGCTTGTTGTCCTCCCCGGCTGAGCTTGTTGGTCCTCCCCAGGCTGAGCTTGTTGGCCTCTCCGGGCTGAGCTTGTTGGCCTCCCCCAGGCTGAGCTTGTTGTCCTCCCCGGCTGAGCTTGTTGGCCTCCCCGGCTGAGCTTGTTGGCCTCTCCGGGCTAAGCTTGTTGGTCTCCCCGGCTGAGCTTGTTGGCCTCCCCGGCTGAGCTTGTTGGCCTCACCAGGCTGAGCTTGTTGGCCTCCCAGGGCCGTGCCTGTTCGCCTCCCCGGGCCGTGCCTGTTGGCTTTCACGGCAGTGAGGGCTTGCCTCCCCACTGAGCCCTTTGCACAGGATAAACACATCACTTGACCATCAGCTCCTCATCGGTATTATCTCCCAGACTCCCCTGGTGCCTTGTTTCATGACCTGCTGTTTGTTTTGTGCAGTGCAGGGAGGCCATTGCAACCTTCTTAGTACATTAGCGGAGCCCTCCTGCGTGGCTCACTCATTTGAACCGCTTGTTTATAGCATCTTGTCACCCGTGGCTGACTTCCTGGGTTCTGAGCACCGTCTTCATGCCTGGGACTCTTTGGACCTGAAGGGTTATCCCTGCCTGCAGGGACTGCTGTGTTCCTTGTGAGCAGTGGGCAGGGAACCGGGAGTTCCTATTCAGGAAGGCTGGGTTCAAGTTCTTTCTCTGTCACTTGCAGGCTGAGCGCCAGGGCCAGATGACGCATGCTCACCCTTCCTTGTTGGGGACACAGGTCCTGTCTCCCTGGCCGTGTGGACTAACCAGTGAAGCTCTGAGTGCAAAGGACTTTTGACCGAGTGATTCTGTTGCAATGGCTGGTGGCCTGAGCTGGCCTTGGCTCCCCAGGCCCCAGTGGACTGTGTGAAAGTCAGAGAGGCGGAAACCGCAGCCTGGGGGGGATTCATTAGGGAAGGGGTAGTGGAAGGTGTTTTTCATCGACAGACATATTTCACGGCTGACAGGGTCTTTTAAAATACCCCCAGGGAAGTGGCTCATTTGCATGTTAAAGACTCCCGGACACCTTCTGGAAAACTCCAGCTCTGTTTAGACACAGTTTGACTCCTCTATCGTCTATATTATGATTTTCAGTATGCACCTCTTTTATTACTGAGGGCATTTGCGTGAAATAGCCAGGTTGGGAGGTGCCTGTCTAGCTGGGCTACGTCACCCCTGGCGTGGTCTCTGAAGACTGGGTGGCCTCAGAGCCTTGCCCAGAGTGGCCAGTGCCTCCCTCCCCAGGGCACTAGAATAGTCCAGGGGTACAGTAGTGGCCTCAGGTGCAGTTGGGGAGGGACATTTTCTGTTTGTTCACTTAAGATAGATTTTCAGGGGCTACCGAAGTGATTCTCTGGAAAGGGGACAATAGGCTATGTCGTTTTGGGGACGCCTGGTCTTGAATTGGAGCCTTCGGATGGGGTTCAGGGATGGCAGGGCTGGGAGACAGATAGGAGGCGAGGATGGCCAGAGAACCCTGTGCCCTGGGTACGTGGTCTCTCTCCTGGGCGCCTGCGGTGTTGGTGGCTCTGCACAGCTGCCTCGAGTTAGAGCTTATGTTATTCAATAAATGCTTGAGCAGCACCTGACTGTGCCCAGCAGGGTTTGGCAGACTGGATTGAGGCCAAATGTGGCCCTGCTATTCACTTTATTGATTATTTTTTGTTTTGGGACACACACCACAATGCTCAGGAGTTTCTCTTGTGTGGTGCTCAGGGGACCATATGGGATGCTGGGCATTAAACTTGGGTCAGCTGTGTGCATGACACGAGGTCAGCCCTACCCACTGAACTTTCCCGCCAGCCTCCCATCATTCACTTTAGGTATCAGCTGTGGTTGTCTCTAGCCTTGTTCTGTGATGGTTGAGTAATCACAACAGTTGTGCCCTCCCACCCCCACAACCCCCAAAGGAAAAGGAAAAGGAAGAAAAATCTTGGATTAGGGAAGGAAGGGGAAAAAGTAACCAAGTCCAGAAAGAAAGGGAGAAAGAAGCAGAACAGGTAGGAAAAATAGGAAGTATAGAAGATGGTGAAGTTGAATCTAACTTAGAAAGTTACTTAAATACTTCACAACTAAAAGTCCCTGGGCTCGATCCAGCACCGCCCCTCCAGCGCTGTTGTAAATGATCTGTTTGCTTGTGATCTGACTTGTCTCCTAGAGTGTAAACACCACTTGGCGCAAAACTGGTTCCATTTCCTTTCTTCCCTGTGCCTAGAATGGTGCCTGGCAGTGTTGGAGAATGAGTTACTTTGAGAGTTGACTGTGCTAAGCGTTCTGTTTAAGTGATTTCATTTCATCCCGGTGGTGTTTGAAATATCACCAGTTTTCTAAATCAGGAAACTGAGACACATGAGGTTCAGAAGTGACCCAACATCATGTAATTTATTGGGTGGCAAAATCAATTTATTGGGTTTTTGAATCCAGGTTGTTCTAACTAGGAAATTGTTTCTGGGCTGGGGATGTGGGTCACACCTGCTGCTGCGCAGTGGCCGTTGCTGACTCTGTGTTTAGGAGTGACCCCTGGTGGGGCCGGGGGACCATGTAGTACTAGGAAGGAAGGGTCTGTGAGATCTAAGGCAAGTGCCTTAACCCCCTGTACTATCTCTCTAGTCTGGGCAACTCTTGTTAAAATGAATTTTTTGGGGCCTGGCATGCAGTTCAGTGCTTGGGCTCACTGTGTAGGGACCCCTAGGCTCACACCCAGCGGTGCTAAAGGACCTTGTGCTGGGGATCAAACTCAGGGGCCTTAGGCAGGCTGCTTCCTGGGCCCTGACATGAGGCTCTTGTTTGTTTTATGTTTGGGATGCATCTGGCAGTGCTCAGGGCTGCTCCTTATTCTGTGCCCAGGGTCACTGGGGGTGCTCGGGGACCATGCCCTGTTCACAATCCCACCCAGCCTTCTTCCTGGGAAGCAGGCACTTCTCTGGACTGGGACACTCCTAACCACTCCCTTCTCCTGTCCTGCCACAGGGCTGGGGACATGGCCAGAAGGGCTGTCAAGCTCGCTTCCTGGACCGGCGTGGCCCTTGCCGCCTCTGGTTTCTACTTCTATGGCAACAAGTACTTGGACCCTAACGACTTCGGTGCCGTCAGGGTGGGCAGGGCCGCCGCCACGGTAGGTGTCTCTCATTTGGGGGTGTCAGAGAAACTGCTGGTCGTTTGTTGTGTTCAGACACGTGGTGGTTGGACAGGCCACGGCCTCACGTCACCTGTGAGGTGCCGACCCACGTGTGCCCTTAACCTTTGTGATGTTTCCCCAAATGGCTGCTTCATTGGAGATGGTGAGGACACGGGCTCTGTGTGCCCCAGTGACAGACCCCAGCCCCGATGCAAAGCAAAGGCTTTGAAGTAGCTTGACTTAGTTCTGCCCCAGGCCCTGCAGTCTGCCCCGAAACTGGGCTGAATCATTTCTGCCTGGCCCATACTCAGAGCATCAAGGGGCTTTGGGAACTTTGAAGCGGGCGGGGGGATGATCCTTCAGCCTCCCCTAAACTGAGAATCTGAGTTGAGTATTCGATCAGTCAAGTTTTTTTTTTTTTTTTTTTTTTTGCTCCTGTGACTTATGAATATTGTTGGTGTGATCATTTTTCTTTCTTCTTGATTGTTACCTGTGGCCCTGGACAGTCAGTACCTGGGTGCTAGTAGGGGCTTGCAGTGCCGGGAAGGAACTCGGGCCTTTGAGTCACATCCCACCCCCTGGCCCCGTCTTTTAAGTTTGCTGACAGTGATGGCCTCAGACATTCTTATTAACAGCCCTCTGGTGGCTAGATGGTCACAGGCCTCCCCTCTGCATTTGATTTTTTATTTGGCTCATACCTGGTGTGCTTGGGGGACTCTGCAGTGGTGGGGTTTGAACTCAGGCCTCCTGTGTGCGAGGCGCATGCTCGGCTCTTCCATCTTCCTCTCTGGGTTTCACCTGGACCCAGTTTAACGGGGGCTTCTGCTTGACTAGCCCACATCCCTGGATCAGAAAACAATGTTAGTTTTCTTACTAAATTTTTGTTTGTTGACTTTTGGGGCAATACCTGGTGGTGCTCAGGTCTTGTTCCTGGCTAAGTGCTCAGAGATCACTCGTGGCAGGGCTCTGGGGCTCTAGGGATCACTCTGGGATCAGCCATGCGCGAGGCATGTACCTTACCCTCTGTTTTCTCCAGTTCCCAAAGAACATCCAAGCTGGGTATTGCATGATTCAGGCAACTGTGGCCTGGGAACCTCGACAGGAGGAGCCCGGGGGCACAGGCAGGGGTCTGGGTGCCGTTGGGGAAGTAGGGTTGATGGAGCCCTGGATGTGGCGTTGGAAAGGAGGGAGGAAGTCGGTAATCACCCCTGACCGGCCAGCACTAGGGCTGTGGTCCTGCTTAGTCCTGGCCTGCTAGTCCGGATAACGGAGGGTTATTTGTGCGGGACAGCTTGAAAGGTGCCGTCTTCTATGGCAGGTGCATTTCCAGAACCCTGATGGGCAGGGAGAAGCCAGCCAGGCCGAGAAGGGGGCAGAGGCCCCTTGGGGTGGAGCCTCCCATCAGTAGACATGTCCCGGGTGGGGGGCAGGGTGTGGGGGCACAAGATGGAATCGCTTGGTACTAAACATCCGTCTTCCTTGGCTCACAGACAGCTGTCATCAGTTACGACTACCTCACTTCCCTGAGGAGCGTCCCCTATGGCTCCGAGGAGTACGAGCAGCTGCGATCCCAGGTAAGCGACTCGTGGGAACCAGCAGGGCTGGGCCTGGCTAAGTGCTAGTGTTGAAGTGGGTTCAGACCTGCAAGCACTCTCTCTCTCTCTCTCTCTCTCTCTCTCTCTCTCTCTCTCTCTTTTTGTGTGTGTGTGTGTATGTGTGTGTGTGTGAGATTGGGGCTTTGGTGGGAAGCAACGAGGAAACGAGCAGGAAACTCCTCTTCCACTTGGTGGTTTTTCTGCGGGAGGGATGGGCTGTGAGGCTGACATCAGGCTGGATCCTGGGCCCTGAGGTCACGGATTTCCGCAGGATGTGGTTGGGATGGCCAGAGTGTTGTCTTTGTGGAGGGGTGCAAGAGTCTGGGAAACCTCAGGAGAGAAGGGGACTGTGTTGGCTTCCAAACCACCATGTCACACACAACCCCATGGCAAGAGGCTCATTGCTTTCCTGTCTGCAAGGCAAACGCCTACACATTTTTTTTTTTGCTTTTTTGGGTCACACCCGGCGACGCTCAGGGGTTTCTCCTGGCTCTGCACTCAGGAATTACTCCTGGCGGTGCTCGGGGGGACCATATGGGATGCCGGGGATCAAACCCGGGCCGGCGCAGGCCGGCCGCGTGCAAGGCAAACGCCCTACCCGCTGGGCTATCGCTCCGGCCCCTGCTTTCCTGTCTGAAGGCTGCACAGGCCCTTGCGTAGAGCTGCTGGCCCCAGGCGCTGTCCTCACCGTCAGCACGGTGCTTGGTTCTGATGCCATGATCCTGGAGAGTGGAGGCATCAGCAAGGCATTTTGTTGCATGTGAGTGCTCTCAAGTCCAGAGACCTTTGTGGTTCCTCCAGAGATATGTCTAGGGTGTTTGTGTTCAGTGCCCTTTTGCTTTGGAGATCATTTCTAGCCCTGGGGCGGGGAGAGCTCCAATGTAAGAGCTTATACCTGAGTTCTTGCCCAGACCCCATCTTTGACCACCATCCTTGCACTGCCCAGTGTAACCAGCCGTGGTGGCCCTCAGGTACAGCAGGGCGGGAGCGCCACCAGCCTACATTGGGTTCAGTTCTGGGGGATGACCCCTCTACAGAAGAAGCCAAAGAAAAAAAAGCTCCTGCCTGTCCTCCTGCCCTCCGCCCAGATCTCTCCTTAGTCGAGCTTTCCCTCATTATCCTTGGTGGGTGGGATAATTAACTTCCAAACATTTATTTAAAATTTTCATTAGTGAAATTTGGCGCATTAGCAGGGAGAGAGAACAATCTGATGAACCCCTCTGGAACTGTCATGCAGCTTCAGAAATGGAGCCACACTGCCACTCTTGCTGCGTCTGCTTCCCGTTTTCTTCCTTCATTCATTTTATATTAATTTATTTCTTGCCAAAATACCGAAAAGCGACTCTCTTGCATCACAACAAAGACTTGGGTCTGTGTCACTAACAGAGACCCTTACAGGAATTAGAACGACAATACTGTGTTTCTCTCCCCGCCTCTTGTGTGGAGGCCACTCCCGTTGGTTCTTGGGGATACCCAGGCCACACTTTCTGGGGTTCCATGGTCCTGGGGTTCAAACCCAGGGTCTTGCATGTTCAGATTGTACTTGACTGCTTGAGCCCCACCCCGGGAGCTTTTTCATGGTTTTTGTCCTTGCTTTGTTTTGGGGCCACACCTGCTGGTGCTTGTGGGCTGCTTCTGGCTCTGTGTGTCCTGGGCACTGTGTGTTCCTGGGGCCTGAACCTGGGTTTCCATCATGCAGAGCATGGTTCATCCTTTGAGCTCTCTCTGTCCACTGTGATGATTCGTAGCCGAACTAGCTATAATCCCTCACTAATCTCTAACAGTGAGCCTTCCTTGTTCAGTTCTTCCTTGTTATCTCAGAAAATATCTTTTTACAGTTACTTGATCAAGTATGGATCCAAGCAAAACACAAATCCTATCTTTAGTTGACACATCCTAAATCTTTGAAAAATATTTAACATTTCCCCTCCTTCCCTCCATTTCTTTTTATTTTTCAAAGCTGTTTGCTTGTTGAAGAAACTGGCTCATTTATCCTGTAGAATTTACCACATTCAGATTTGGCTGATTGCATCCTCAGAGTGTCATATAATGGGAAATTGATTCATATGGTCCACAATTCAAAAATTTGTAATATCTGAACAGTCAGCTGGGACCTCCCCTCTCTGTTTCCCGGCACCCAATTTTCCTGCCTGGAGGAGATCATTATTTCTTGTTTGCTTCTAGAGATAGCTTCCTATTTGATTTAATCACTCTTCACTATTCCTGCCATAAATGATAGTTGGATGCATGTCTTTCTCTTTAGAACTATTGATGCCATTATATCAAGATTGGGTTTCCTGTGGATGGTTTTGTTTTTGCTGTTTTCTTCCTCGAGTGCCATGCTTGGGGCTTGCTGATTCCACCTGTCTTGGTGCTGGGCTGCACCCCGAGTTTTGTCATCAGAAGTCCAGTGTTTGGGCCGCAACTTTGGAAGCCATTAGCCTTTTTTTTTTTTTTTTTTTTTGCTTTTTGGGTCATACCCGGCGATGCTCGGGTTATTCCTGGCTCTGCACTCAGGAATTCCTCCCGGCAGTGCTGGGGGGACCATATGGGATGCCGGGAATCGAACCTGGGTCAGCCGCGTGCAAGGCAAATGCCCTACCTGCTGTGCTATTGCTCCGGACTCCCATTAACCTTCTGGGGCTGCCAGTTTCCTTGTCTGTAGTCTAGGGGTGCTGATGTCACAGCCCGAGGAAATGTGAAAGCAAAGCAGGATCAAGCCTTGATGACCACAGATGTGGTCTGTTGGGTATCTCCATGCCTGCAGCACTGCAGGGGCAACTATCCCAGGACAAAGCAGGTCTCTGTTCCTGGTGCTTTGAATACAAAGCAATGGAATGTTAGTCAATGTTGAAGACTCTCAGATCTTTGCCTCTGAGACTTATGCTCCCCGCTTTAAGGGAACATCTCCCCCTTTTTCTCCATCTAACCATGGGTCTTGGACCGCAGAGCACAAGCAGGGGACATGGGCAAAGCTTTGGTAGATGGGTGGGGTATGTGTGTGTGTGTGTGTGTGGGGGGTTGATACACAGATTCTGCTGTTCTCGTGTAAAGTCGTCTGAAGAGCGGCAGCGCTGCAGCTCCTGGACCGGTCAGCTTGGGGTGGGGCGAGGGGCGAGGAGGCGCAGCAAGGAAAGTGCTGCCTGGCATTTGACAAGAGGCCAGCACGTCGTGCCCGGCACCAGGTACCAGGGCATGGGTAGGCTAGTCCCTGGAGCTGTGCCTGGGAAGGGGAGCTGATGGAAGCCTGAGTCACAATGGCAGGAATGCTTTCTTCCACCGGAGCACTTCGCTTTCCTGACTGATAAAGAAGTGAGTGAAGACTAAAACATAATGATCTCCCTTGTCAAGCCGGCGTCCCCAGGTCCCAGCGCGTCCTGGGCTGTCACACAGAAGCACTTGAAAGGTTGGTGCTCAGGTGACTGGGACTCAGTGACCCAGCTCCACGTGGGCTCCAGGTGGAAGGAATATATCCTGGGGCCCCTGGCACTTTGCTGGGCTGTTGAGGAGGTGGGGAGGTCCAGATTGCTTTGGAGAACCAGACTCCTGGTACCCAGGGTGCTTACAAACAGACTGCCCGTCCGTGGAAAGGTGCCTTGGCTAACGTAGACATCAAGCAGTGCTCAGTGCTGAGTCTCATGGAGAGTCAAAAAGTAGCAGACACACATGAACTTTCTGGTTTTCTTTTTAGCTACTCTCAGCTCAGTGCTCTAGGTTATTCCCTGCAGTACTCAGAGACCATGAGGTATCACGGTATCACTGTCTTCCGTTCATCATCGATTTGAGCGGGCACCAGTAACATCTCCATATGTCCTGTCTCATGCAAGTAGAGCCCAAGGGCACCTGCTTGCTCCAGGAACATAAAGAGCCTCAAACCATTCCATCAGGTCATGGGAATGAGGTCTATAATTGTTACTGGCATTTGGCATATCAAATACGACACGGGTAGCTTGCCAGGCTCTGCCGTGCGGGTAGCATACTCTTGTAGTCATCTCTAAATCCAGCATTTATTGATGAACCGTGCGGCCACTTTGCGGCCAGCCAGGCTGTAATAGGCTGGTCTGCTGGGTGGAGTTCTGACAAGGGGAAGTCCGGATGTGGAAAATGGAGGCCCTCATGGAGTGGGGGTCGTCTGGCTTGTTGCGGGGCTCTGCTGGGGTGGTGGGTCAGGCCCTAGAACCCGCCATCCCTCCTGGGTGCCTCGTGAGCTGCTGGGCACAGGGAGAGCCAGTAGCAGCTCTGCCCCATGTCTGTGAGTCTCTGGATCAGCATACCTGGGCTGGATTTAAAGAAGACTGCTGCAGGGCGGATCTCGATGAGCAGGGCTGTGATAGGCTGGTCTACTGGGTGGAGACCATGAGGTCCCAGGAATCAAACCTGGGGCTCCAGTATGCACTCAGGCTTTTGAGCTCTCTGTACAGTCCATAAAGTCTGCAGCCCAGGTGCCATTCTTGCTTTGGCGTACAGCATCCCAAATTGTCCTTTCGCAAAGTACCCCTGTCTTACATGCACAGCATGAGACCCAGTCCCCTCAGCTCTGAGTGTTGGGGATGCCACTGGGGTCCCTGACAGTGTCAAGATAGAAGTTCTCTTCTATCTCCGAGGATGCCGGGTGGGAACGGATGAAAACTCAGGAGTCCGGCACAGTTCCAAAAAGGCTTTTAATGGTACAAAAGCTCTTCCACAGCAATCCAATATAACGAAAGAACTCTAGCTCTGGTCAGAACTTAGACCATTCAAGAGAGTCTAAGTCTCCCACCAAAGAGAGAGGATCGCACCCGAGAGGAGTCCACCCAAAATAAGGGAAAAAAGTGAAGGGGCCTCAAGTTGGTCCCCATATACATCAAAGTAATCCCACAGGGAGGATCGTGTCAACAAAGAAGCCTAAACAGATTGTAGAAGGCGGTGCCACACCCTAGTACAGGGATAAACAAAGGTTGTGCCAAGGACTAATCCCTTCTACCGAGATTATCTCTTATGTAAAACACTAGAGAGAGAGAGAGAGAGAGAGAGAGAGAGAGAGAGAGAGAGAGAGAGAGAGAGAGAGAGAGCGCTGGTATAAAGTAATACATCTTAATTTCATGAGCTTAATGTAATCTAGATGGTACCCACAAGGTCCTTCTTATTTATTATCTGCACCAGGGTGATTCTAAGTATCTTGTTCTCTGTATACTGAAAGGGTCTGCTTGAGAGCAAACTAGTATGATCCTTCCTATAATTTTCCTATAGTCTCAACGCAGCCAGGGTGTTAGTCTCCTGGTAAATTCTAACTGTCTCACACTGGGTGCAGTGGGTATAAAGAGGAGCTGTGCCCAATCTAGATACACAGAAGTCTTAGTAGATGTATAAGTCAGAAGTTATTCAGAATCAACTGAATTCTGTAACTGCCACTCGCTCTAGCAGTGTTTACATAGAAGAAAGATCTCATTAGAATGAACCTTGGCTTAAGAACATGTAAGTAGATTAAGCTGTGAGTGGGTAAAACAGCAAAGCTCCCAGACTAGCTAAACTGTCATTCAACACTGAGGGTGGACATGGTACTGGGCTCTCATTGGAGTTCCTAATTCTGGCCTTAGAGATTGATTCAGGGGCGGGTACCCAAGCTCATGTTGGCCTAGTGAGGATCACACCCAGGACTTTTGTGGGGGATGGTAGCTCTGTCTTTTCTGCTGGAATAATTGACGGTGTAGGACAGTGGCTTAGAACAGCTCTGGCGGCCATCTTGCTGTCCTGAGGGGAAAACCCATCCATGCATGGAGACAGCAATGGATACAGGAATGGAGGGATGTATCCTTCGAGGCCCCTGATGAGCTGAGCCTGCCGCTGGACCACCTCCAGGCTTTTCAGTTACCTCAGCAGGAGCTCCTCTTTTTTATTTTATTTTTTTCCTTAAGATGGGTTTCAGTCCAGTTTGTAACATGCCTGTTCCCTACAATCAAATTACTTGCATGTCACTCCTTGGATCTTGAAGTATATGTGGAGTATTGATAATTCATTCGAGGGCCCTGGTAGCTCACGAGAGGAATCAAAACCCAGACAGTCCAAGGTATAGAGTGAGCATCAGTTTGGACGGTTCTGGCTTGACTTTGGTTCACTCTGCTCTGGAGCCAGGTCCTGAGCCCCTCCCTACCACGGGGTGCCTCCACTTCCGGTGTGTAAGGTCATGCCTGTGGCCTTTGCCCCAGCTTCGTCTGTGCGAGCAGAGACAAGCTTTATTTAGTTAGACACTGCGGGTTCTTCAGTGCAGCCAGAGGCGATCTGGAAACACAGGGCTTGCCTCAGCCACCCCTTACTCTTTTTCAGAGCTGGCGATTGATCTCATACACGTGAGGCCTGACTTTTGCCACTGAGCCACATTGGCAGCCAGCTTTTATCATCTAAATAAACAAGTAAATAGTTTCTGTTTTCCCTTATTTCTGCATTTACTACTAGTAATCTTCACTAAGAACTAGCTGTTCTGGGGCCAAAGAGATAGTGCGGCCGGTGAGGTACTTGTGCTGTCCATAGCTGACCCTGGCTGGATCCCTGCCACCGCATGTAGACTACATCTTCACCCTGAATGTGAAGCCAGAGCAGGAGTCAGCCCTGAGCGCTGCTGGGTGTGGCCCAAACAACTCTCCTTCCCCAAAAATTAGTAAAAGAACTACTTATTTTCCGTTGGTTATGAGTATGAACTCAGTGGATCTGCATTTTAGCTAATCATTATTCTTTTTAAAATTTTTTTTAAATTTAAATTTAATCAGTTTAGAAGATCGAAGCACAGTGAGTGCATAGAAGCCCTAGGGTGGTGGGGCAGCCACTCCTGGTGATGCTTGGCCAACTGGACCAGATGGTTCAGTGCTGGGGTCCCAAGGAAGCGGTGGTACTTGGGGCCCCAAGTGCCTGGGACCACCAGCTCCACACCTGGCAGTGCCTGGGGCCTCCAGGGCTACACTCAGTGCTGTTGAGGGAGTCATGCAGTGTGGGGAATTGGACGGGTCCCATGCATTTGCAGGGCATGTACCCTAGTACGTATTCTTTCCCGACCCTATTATTTTGTTCTTCTTGTTGTTGCTTAAATTCTTCTAACCTTGGTCATCGGGAGCACCTTCACGTAGACTACCTGTTACCCTTTCAGATCTCCCTTCCAAGTTTTGACTTCATTTTTAGCTTTAGGGAGCCATAAGATGATTCAGACTCACTTGTATTTCTTTTGCCCTAGTCTTGGAATCCATCCGTTCTACTAGGAGTCCTGATGTCTTTTTATTGGAAAAATGGGATTTAGAAACCAAGTTGTAGATACATGATATGCTCCTTGCTTTGGAAATGCATTGGTTCTAGGTCCTTCCAGGAGAATGCATGGGAAATTTTGCATGTCTTGTTATTCATGCACACTTTTTTTCCCCAAGTATTTTATTATACCACCGTGAGATATACAATTACAAAGATATTCAATTAAAAAGTTCATATTTGGGTTTTGGTCATACAGTGTTCCAGCACCCATCCCTCCACCAGTGCCCATCTTCCACCACCAATGTCCCCGGTTCCCTTCCTCCTCCCCCAGCCCGCCTCCATGGCAGGTTCTTTATTTCTTTCCCTTTCTCTCTCTTTCTCTTTTCCTTCCCTTCCAGACTATGGATTACAGAACATACACCAAAAGGTTGTCATGTGTATCCTTTTGCTTGTATTTAATGCTCAGTTCTAGGTTGGTATTAGTACCCTCGACAATTGTTAGCACGTGTTCCATTTTCTGTCTTACCTAGCCTCTGACTCCAGCACGTTTGTGATAATTTCCACATTTTTTTTTGTTTTTTGTTTTTGCTTTTTGGGTCACACCCAGCGATACTCAGGGGTTACTCCTGGCTCTGCACTCAGGAATTACTCCTGGCGGTGCTCTGGGGACCATATGGGATGCCGGGGATCGAACCGGGCCAGCACAGACCAGCTGTGAGCAAGGCAAACGCCCTACCCACTGGGGCTATCGCTCCGGCCCCGATAATTTCCACCTTTGACAAGACCTCCTGATACATGTTTCACTTGACCTTGGATATTGGTATCATAATATGTACATATATATTTATGTCATGCAAATAAATGCAGTCATTCTGTATCTGTCTCTCTCCTTCTGGCTAATTTCGCTCAACATAATCTTCTCCATGTCCATCCATTTATAGGCAAATTTCATAACTTCATTTTTCCTAACAGCTGCATAGCATTCCATTGTGTAGATGTACCAAAGCTTCTTTATCCAGTCATCGATTCTCAGGCACTCTGGTTGTTTCCAGATTCTGGCTATTGTGAATAATGCTGCTATGAACATAAAAGTAGGGATGGTGTTTCCGCTGCATATTTTTGGCTTCCCAGAGTAGATTCCCAGGAGTGGTATGGGTGGGTCAAATGGGAGTTCAATTTCTGATATTTGGAGGAATGTCCATATTGTTTTCAAAAAGGCTGTACCAGCCGGCATTCCCACCAACAATGGATAAGTGTCCCCTTTTCCTCACATCCACGCCAGCACTTGTTGTTCTTGCTCTTTTGGATATGTGCCAGTCTCTGTGGTGTAAAATAATATCTCATTTGTGGTTTTGATTTGCATCTCTATGATGATTAGTGATGATGAGCATTTTTTCATATGTTTTTTGGCCATTCGAATTTCTTCCTTGTTGAAGTTTCTGTTCATTACTTCTCTCCATTTTTTGATGGGGTTGTTTGTTTTCTTCCTGTAGAGTTCTACCAGTGCCTGATATATCCTGGATATTAACCCCTTATCAGATGGGTATTGGGTGAATATTCTTTCCCATTCTGTGGACTGTCTTTATATCTTAGTCACTGTTTCTTTTGAGGTGCAGAAGCTTTCCAGTTTCATGTAGTCCCATATGTTTATCTTTTCTTCTAGTTGCTTTGTTAGTGATGTTTCACTTTTGAAGATGCCTTTAGCTTCAATGTCGTGGAGGGTTTTTCCTATGTTTTCTTCAATGTACTTTATGGATTCAAGTATGATATTGAGATCTTTAATCCATTTTTTTTTTTTGGGTCACACCCAGCAATGCTCAGGGGTTTCTCCTGGCTCTGCACTCAGGAATTACTCCTGGTGGTGCTCGGGGACCATATGCGATGCCGGGGATCGAACCCGAGCCGGCATGGGCTGGCCACGTGCAAGGCAAATGCCCTACCCACTGGGCTATCGCTCCGGCCCCTTGACCTGATTTTTTGTGCATGGTGTTAGACACACAAATTCATTTTTTTACATGTCCCTGCCCAGTTTTCCCAACACCACTTGTTGAAGAGGCTTTCCTTACTCCATTTTGGACTCTTTGCACCTTTATTAAAGATTAAATGATCATGCATGCACACTTTTCTACTCATTAAAAATCCATGACTTCATACTGCTATCTCTGATTCCATTCTATTATTTATTTAAAAATATTTTCAGCTTTTTGGGTTACACCCAGCAATGCTAAGGGGTTAGTCCTAGCTCTGCACTAAGGAATTACTCTTGGTGGTACTCCAGAACCATATGGGATGCTGCGGATTGAACCTGGGTTGGCTGCGTGCAAGGCAAATGCCCTATCCGCTGAACTATCACTCTAGCCCCTGATTCCAGTCAATGTAATTGTTCGCTTTTGCCTTCCTCTCTTTCCTTAGAGGTAACTTTTATCTCTGACAGTGAGAAACCTGCCTCTTAATTATATTTATTTGTTTAACCTTGGTGTATTCCGCCCCACCCCCTCCCACACACACACACCAAATTGTGATTCTCCAAGCCCTGTAGGAGCAGAGAGTGTGGCCTAACGTGGACTGGACTGGATTTGGATGCCTGGGTCAGACGGAAACAAGTAGTGGTGGGGGCAGGTGATTTTGGCCGAGGTTGGTGAGTAAAATTTGGAGGCTGGTCTGTACAAGGTTGGCTTGTTCTTTATTGTTAGAGACTAAGATGTGGTGAGTGAAGGTGCGTAATGGCAGAAAGCAAGCTGGGTCATAGGGCACTCAAAGCCGTGCTTTATATCAGAGACAGTAGGGAGCCATGGAAGGTTGTCTTAAACCCTCGGCAATGAGAACGCTGAAACTGTTCCTGTTTGAGTTTCTACCTGGAGCCAGACCCCTTGGGGTGCGGGTGGGGAATGGGAGCAGTGAGGGGGAATTTCCTTCCTTGTTCTCGTGGTGATCTTCCCAGGACTGGGGTTGAGGCTTGCTCGGGTGTGTGAGCCAGGGGCTTGTGGATCTTCACCTCTGAGTCTGGGGATGACCCAGGCACAGACCTGGCAGTGTCCATGAGACCTGGTGTCTCAGTAGGGCCGTCTCTTCTGGTAGGGAGGAACTGGTCCCTAGTACGCAGCGGGTGCGCAAATCCCAAAAGGGAACAGTGCGGAAGGGGTGAACTGAGCATGCAAAGTTTGTTTTTCTTTCTTTTTTGGATTTGTTTCATTTTGGGTGGGGGTTGGGTTTGGGCCAAACCCTGTGTTGCTCAGGGGCTATGCAGGGACTTCAGTGTTCTGGCTACAGGGGACGTTGACAGGGATTGAACTGAGTTAGCGACATGCCTGGCAGGCACCTCTCCTCCATACAGGAGTGGAGAGTAGCTAGGTTTCTTCTCTGAAACCCACCGACTAGTTGACGATTCTCTCTCCCACAGGGGGCAGTGGAAGGAGGGGAGATGTCCTGTCAGGACCAATGTACCTCTGCTGGGGCCCGCCACTGGGTAGCATGGACTTGAAGGGTGCTTGTTCGCCTGCAGTGTGGTGAAATGCAGGTACCCCCTCAGAAAAGCGGGGTGGCGGGAGGCTGTAAATGTGCTTCAGGAACTTTCTGTACCCAGTCAAGGCTGCTGCCTGTTACCTGTGCTGGCTCCGCTTCCAGTCCCACAACTGGCGGTTCATTTTGGCCTCCCTCCCGCCTTCCGTGCAGCTGTAGTTCTCACCTGAGAAGTGGGATAGGGGCACAGGCTCTTGGGACGTGATCGCAGTGTAACAGTCAGGCTTCTCTGAAGCGTGCTCTGGGAGAGGGGTGTCATATACGGGAGAAAGGGGTGAAGGTAGGATGGTGCCTTAGTTGTGATGGCCCTGGGTTTGAGGAAGACGTCTTTGGCAGCAGTAGCTCAAGCCCCCAAAGCAGAGTGGACAGGGAATGTGGCATCGAATCCGCCCCTCCCACCTATGCTGCAGGATGGTGGCAGACCATGGACTTGGTCTTGGACACCCATGATTACCCAATCTCATGTTCTGGGCACTTTGCGCCCATTGGTTTCACTTCCAAAATACTAAGTAGGGCAGACAGTGGTTCCCGAGATTCCAGCTGCTGCCCCTGCTCAGGTTGCTCTCCTGGTCGCTTATACTCCCTGAGCCCTGTGGCAGCGGCCTGGGCTGGGCATGGGAAACCAGGGGAGGAGGGAGAAGGAAGCAGGCTTGTCCCTGGAATACCTTTACTCTTTTAATCAATGGACCAAACACTGCAACCAGTGAACCAAACACTGCAGCGTCAGCTCAACAACTGTTGGGAATTTGCTCCCCTTCATGGAGGGTCTTGGAGGCCTTCTAGAGGAATTGGTAGATGGAGCTGTTAATTTTGGGAAAGTATTTCAACCGCTCTCCCTGCCTCCCCTCCCTCCATCCCTCCCTCTCTCCCTCTCTTTCTCTTGCTCTCACTCTCGCTCGCTTGCTCTCTGTTTTGGGGCCACACTCAGTGGTGCTCAGATGCTACTCTTGGCTCAGTGCTCTGGGATCATGCCTGATGCTAGTCTTGAAGTTAGACTTGACCTCTGCCCTCCAGCTGCCCACAGGCCAGCAGGGAAATGGGTGAGATCAACAGCGGCAGAAGGATCGCTTTGTCCTGCTTCCACCTCGGACTCCTGAGAGCAGCAATGGGGCAGCTCCTAACCCGGCCTGGGATGGCGCCTGAGTAGCGGGTTCTGATGGTGACCAAGCCGTGACTGTCATTCAGGCTCTCACTTGTGTTTTTAGCTCTCAGTCCCTCAGAGCCTCCCGCTGTATTTTTACTCGGACCCACCACTGAAATTTTTACATGGCTTGTTGCCTCCATGAGCTTAACTGCGGCCACATCCTCCAGCGTGTTGTGGAGGCCGTGTTCCTCTCTCTCTCTCTCTCTCTCTCTCTCTCTCTCTCTCTCTCTCTCTCTCTCTCTCTCTCTCTTCTCCCTTCCTCCTTTTTTGGCCTTTGTGTCTTTAAAGGAAAGTCCTAGCCTGGGATGTCGCTCCAGAGCTCGCTCTTTACAAGCATTGAGGCCCTGGTTTGATCCCCAGCTGCACACACACATGCTCTTAATAAAATAAAACAGTAAAAGCTGTACAATATGAAAAATTTCCAGTTCAGGGGAAAAGTAGACTAATATGATGAATCCTATGTATCTGGCACCTCCAACTGAGCTTTGTTGCCATAATTATTTGTTGTCTTCTTTTTGCTGAAGAATTTAAGATGATGGAGAGTGTGCACTCCACCTGTAGCTTCACCGTGCATCTTCCAGGGACGACACAAGTGAAATTAGGCCGAGTCCCTCCTCGGTCCACTTCCTGCCTGGGCCGCTTAGTCCCCCCACGTTCCCATCACTGAGCTTTGTACCCACCATAGCTCACTGCATAATCATCACCGATTTATGCCAGCCTCATTGGGCAAAAAACCTGGGGTAAACTGTTATGTGAGCCTCTGAAAAAAAGTTGGGCTGATATTACTGGAAGAAAACCGAAACACAATGTGGTGGGGTGGTGAAAGACGGTGTTCTTTCTCTCTGGGGTAAGCCTGAGCCCCCTTTCCGGGTTCCCTCCAGGCCCCCCCCCCCCCCCCCCGTCTCAGGGCAGGGGGGAGAAGGAGAGGAACTCCTGCCCCACACTCCTGGAATGTGGTCGCGAGTGGGCTGCTGTGCTGTTCCCGGGGCCTGACCGTGGTGTTGGTCTCCATCATTGTCATTCGGAACATTCCAGCACTGCCCTCCCTCTCCAGCCACAGAGCAACTGCTGAGAACAAATTAATTACGCTGCTTCTCAGTGTGGGTGATTACAGGGCAGATGGAGGGAAGGGGCTCTTGGGTTGTTCTGGCAATGAGCTCCCCTCGTGGAAGCTTTCCAGACCCCAGAGTGCACGTCCCGGCCACCGTGGGCATCTGGGCTTGTGTGTGTGGTGGCCGTGAGCCTGGGAGGAATCCTTCCTTTTGCAGGGTCCTGGCTGTTTGTCGGGGGACCTGCGCACAGACATGAGCTCCTGTGCTGGGATTTCAGGGATGTTGGAATAACTTGCACAGCTTTAGTACCTTCCTCCATCATTGCTGGTTTTGTAATTCCACCAGTAGCGATGAATTCCTTTGGCTCAAACCCTGTGCCCATTAAAATGCGAGTATCCTTGGCAGCTGTGTGGCATGTTTTATTCATATGCGTTCTCAGCCACTAGCAGCTGCCCTTCCCAAATGCCCTCTCTTGCACCTTTCTTTTGTCGGACGGCCTTCTCTGGAACAGAACCCGTATTTGGAACCCATTCCACAGAGCTCGCCTCTCAGCTCCTAGAGAACAGCTCAGGAAACTCCTGGCCAGGTATCAATGGATGATGATAATTTCCTGTATTCCCACTTCTGGGGAGTACCTGCGTCCTCACTGAACCATTCTGGGAACACCCATGCTTTTTGCAAAGGAATTCGCTCCCTCCTTCTCCTCCCTCCCTCCCTCCCTCCCTCGCTCCTTCCCTCTTTCCCTCCCTCCCTCCCTCCCTCCCTCCCTTCCTCCCTCCCTCCCTCCCTTCCTCCCTTTCCTCCTTCCTTCCTGTGTTTCGCAGGTCCATGTGGCCTGCATTTTGTATGACCATGCATTCTGCTTCCCCACCAGCCCTGCTGCCGGAGCCCATGTCTCCGGCACCCCAGGTCCTGCCATCCCAGCTTGCAGAACGGACATCCCTGTGGCCGACCCTTCCAGCCTTCCCGCCTCTCCCGTGTGCAGGGCCTGTCAGGGCCTGACCCCAAGCCTCCAAGTCTGTCCCTGTCTTCCTTCAGCCAGGTGGTCTTTGCAAGTGCACAGGGTCAGGATGGGGTCACTCTGCCCCAACCGTCCCCACCCTTCCCCTAGAGAGGACTGCTTGTGTTCTCTGTCTGCTCCTCGCAGAGAGGAGGAGCCGGGTCTGAGAGGGAGCCTGACCCCTGAAAGATGGTTGTACCTTTGATCCTAATATTTGGAAGTTCTGTGGTCTGGACCTTTCTCTGGGGGCCCAGCCTAGTTGGGGACAGTCCGCCCCATCAGGGTTGCATGCCAGCTCCTGACTCTGGGCTTGGAGGAGAGAAAGGGAAGCTCAGAGCAGTGCCAGGGGCTGGAGCTCCAGGCAGAGCAGTGAGGGGCCCAGCCCTCAGTGCTGGGGGTGCAGAGGCAGGGAGGCCTGGGAGAATGGGGTGCCTGGATCCGGTGAGTACAGGAGGCCTGGGGACTGAGTGGGGAGAATGGAGTTTGGGACCTAGTGAGGGGAGGAGTCTGGGGGTGCAGGGCACTCAGGGAAGGGGGTGAGGGGAGGGGCATGGCTGTGTCTGGTGGCCCTGGTAGTTTTGTTTTGTTTTTTTAGTGTCTGGGCCACACCTGGAGGTGCTGAAGTGTGGTCTGAGCTGGCACCTGACTTACATTTGGCCCGTACTCAGGGATCACTCTCCGAGGGGGACTTTAGGGGACCATATGGGTGCTGGGAGTTGAACCCAGGTTGGCACATGCCAGGTAAGCACCACAGAGAGAGAATTCAGGGCTTAACAAACTGCGTGCCTTGCTTACTGCTGACTCTTGTTTGATATCTGGCACTACTTGGTCCCCAGAGCATGGTGCTGCGTCCTTGGAGACCCCAAGCTCCGTCAGGGAGGTCCTGGGGAATCCTGACACTCCAGGGTCCACGTGGAACTGCATCCTCGGGGCCCTGCCTTGAGTCACAGAATTACCAGGAAGGACCCTGGGGCCTTTGGAGCGCCACCTGGAGGCCCCCTCCCAAGAGTCTCACTTAATAAAGCAGTAACTGGAAGGGGAAAATGTCAAGTCAAGAAAAGTCACCTCTGGTTTCCACAACTCAGACGCATTGTGACTTTGCTATTGCTCTTTGAGGACGGCCTTTCCTGTTTTACCGCAGTAGTCCATCAGTATAATGAGTTGTTTGCCTTACTTGAGATCTTGAGCATTTTTCCCTGTTGGTGCACCATTGTCACTTAACATGGCTGTTTAATACTCTGTGGCATGCCTTCTCTCCTAATTTATTAATTCTTCTTTCCCTCCACTTCTGGGGTGCAGCTCCACGTCTGTTTTTCTGTTACAGCTGACACTGGGTCGAACATAGGATTAGTTTCATGTCCGGCTTTATTTATAGATCGGGGCTTTTGCATGGTTTTTAAGCTTATTTCCTTAGGAGCTATTTCCAAAGTGGCATGTACATCTGAACAAAACATCGCGAGAGAAATTAAAGAAGACCAGTGAGTGGGGAGATTTCTCATGCTCACAGATTCAAGGACTCAATGTTGTTAAGGCGCTTATTCTTCCCAAATAAATAGATAGATTTCATGGCAATCCCAATCAAACTCCCAGCAGGCTCTCTGTTGTAGAAATTGACATGCTGATTTTAAAATTCATTTGGGAATGCAGAGGCCTTGAAAATTACACTTAAAATGGAAAAATAAAAGTTGTAGAAACAGTAAGTACGGGTTTCAAGATTTATTATAAAGCAAGTAATTAGAAAATTATTATAATTACTAAATAAAACTGGTATCAAGACAGTATGATATTGGCATAGAGAGAGACAAACTGATCTCTGAGCAGATTAGAGACTCTAGAAATAGACCCACAGACACAGGGACAGTTAATTTTTAGCAGTGGTGCAAAGGAACTTCATGATAGAAAGGTTTGTTTTCAGCAAAAGTGATGGAGCAATTCGATTCATAGGCTTTTAACTTTAAAAACTTTAAGGAAAAAAATGGTCCAGGCCACAGCTGGTGATGTTTAGACCCCAACAGTGTCTGCCCAGTGTCTGGTCACTGGATATAGGTTTTTGTTTAATTTTTTTTCTTTTGGGTCACACCTGGCCATGGTCAGGGGATTACTTCTGGCTCTGCACTAAAGAATTACTCCTGGTGATTGCAGGGGACCCTATGGGATGCCATGCAAGGTAAATGCCCTCCCCTTGCTGTGCTATCTCTCAGGCCCTTCTTTCAGAGCTTTAGGAGGTGTTCTTCCTCCCCTTTCCTCTCTCTCTCCCTCCCTCCCTTCTCCTTTCATCCTTCCCCTCCTCGTTCCTTCCCCTCTCTCTCCCTTTCTTCCTCCTCCCCTTCCCCCCTCCTCCCTCCCCTCTCCTCCCGCTTCTTCCCTTATTCCTCCCTTTCTCTTTCCTCCCTCCTCCCTCCTTTTTCTGTTCTCCTTCCCTTCCTCCTCCATCCTCCCTTCCTGCCCCTCCTTCCTCCCTCTCTCCCCTTTCCTACCTCCCCTCCTCTTTCCCTCCCACTTTTCTCTTTCCCTCCCTATTCCCTCCCTTCCTCCTTACTTCCTCCCTTCTCCATTCCTCCATCTTCCCTCCTTCTCTCCGCCCTCCCTTCTTCCTTTCTTCCTCTTCCTTCTGTCATCTACCTCCCTCTGGCAGTGCTTTGGGGCCCCTGCTGTGTGGGTGCCCTGGCCACTCCCAGTGGTGCTCTCGGTCATCATTCTTCTATCCATAATGTATCTTCTTAGCTCTGAGGTTTTTTTTTTTTCCTTTTTTGGGACACACCTGGTGATGCCCAGGGTGTACACTCAGGAACTCCTGGCTTTGCACTCAGGAATTATTCCTGGAAGTGCTTGGGGAACCATATGAGATACTAGGGACTCGAACCTGCGTTGGCCATATGCAAGGCAAACACCCTACCCGCTGGACTATCACTCCAGGCCTCTCTGAGTATTTTAAAGTTATTTTTATTCTCTCTCTCTCTCTCTCTCTCTCTCTCTCTCTCTCTCTCTCTCTCCCTCTTTTGACCCACACCCAGTGGTGTAGCAAGTAGGACTTACTCCCAGTTCTGCACTAAGGATTCACTTCTGGTGGGCTCAGGGACCACATGGGGTATCAAGGGAAGGCAAGCACCAACCTCTGGCCCTAATTATTTTCTCTTCATAACTGGTTTGGGATGATTTTTTGGGGGTCCTGATCTCTTGGGGCTCATGGGTCTAGTCTGGGCTCTTGCTGTCCGTTGTTTGCAGAGGAAACACCCATGGCTGGACCTGAGTGCTCTGGCAGGCAGGGAGGGCCCGGCTCCATCTGGGCTTAGAGTCTTGCATGCTTCAGGCACTTGTCCCCATTTCCTGAAGACAGTAAAGGAGAAATGACTGGAAAAGTTCTCCGTAGTAATCATGATAGTTGTCTGTCAGGTCCTCCCTGAAGCCACATTAGGTTCAGCGCCAAAGCTTTTTGGTCTGTAGGAGAAATCACCAGTTTGAATCCTTTTTTTCACTCATTTTTTTCCTTTCTGGGTAACACCAGGCGAGGCTCAGGGGTTGCTCCTAGCTCTGAGTGGTGCTTGAGGGACCTTGTGGGATGCCAGGCATCAAACCTGGGTGATTTTAGGCCTTTCAGGACTAGCGTAGGGCAGGGAAGGGCGAGGTGCAGAGCCCCTGCAGTCCTTGAGCTGTGGCCTGGCTGTGTGCTCGGGCCATCGCTCCTTTGCTTGGGACGGTGGCGTGGCGGCCCCCAGGCCCAGCAGCTGCATCAGCCCCCAGCGCCAAGTGTGGCCTGGAAACCCACCACGGAGAAGGGAGAGCTGCTACTGGCTCTCCCTGTGCCCAACTGCTCATGAGGCGCCCGGGAGGGATGGCAGCTTCTAGCCCTGGCCCGCCACCCCAGCAGAGCCTCACAACAAGCCAGACGACCCCCTACTCCATGAGGACCTCCATTTTCCACATCCGGACTTCCCCCTCGTCAGAACTCCACCCAGCAGACCAGCCTATCACAGCCCGGTTCATCGAGATCCACCCCTGCAGCAGTCTTTTTTAATCCGGCCCAGGTATGCTGATCCAGAGACAGACATGGGGCAGAGCTGCCACTGGCTCTTCCTGTGCCCAGCCGCTCATGAGGCCTATCCACACAGCCCACTTGTGGCCATGCAGTTCATCAATAAATGCTGGATTTTGAGGTGACTACAAGAGTATGCTACCCACACGGCAGAGCCTGGCAAGCTATCTGTGTTGTATTTGATATGCCAGATACCAGTAACAATTATAGACCTCATTCCCATGACCTGATGGAATGGTTTGAGGCTCTTTATGTTCCTGGAGCAAGCAGGTGCCCTTAGGCTCTACTTGCATGAGACAGGTCATATGGAGATTTTACTGGTGCCCGCTCAAGCAAATCGATGATGAACAGGAAGACAGTGATACAGTGATACAGTGTCACTCTTGGCCCGGAATCTCTCTTGGACTCACATTCCTTATTCTCTTTCCCCTTGCTTCTCTCTCCCTGAATTTCACTAAAAGCTGTTTTGTGGGCCAGAGCAATAATACAGCAGATAGGGCGTTTGCCTTGCATGTGGCTGACCCAGACTTGACACCCAACATCCCATAAGAACCTCTGAGCAATGCCAGGAGTAATTCCTGAGTGTAGAGCCAGGAATAAGCCCTGAGGATCGCTGAGTATGACCCAAAACAAACAAACAAACAAACAAAAATCCTCATCATCTGGCAGACCAGAGAGCTGTATCTCCGTGGGGGCTGGGAGGTTTTGCTGGTAGAGTTGGGCTGGAATTGAGGGAGGCGGCCACTGTGGGCCAGAGAGATAGGGCAGGGGTTGCAGCCTTGCATTCTGCAGGACACAGGTCCATCCCCAGCACCGCTATGGTCCCCTACTACTGCCAGGGAGTGACTCCTGAGAGTCTCCAGGTACGGCATCGACCCGCTGATTATTTTCACCCAACCCCTGAAAAGAATTGGTATCGATCGTATAATTTTGGAGCTTTTCTTCCCTCCTCCAGAGCAGCTTGTGCCCTTCCCCACCCCAGTGAATGCAGAAACCCCCCACTGTGGTATCTGCACTGCTCCTGTCCCCCCTGTCCTGCCGTCCGCCTCCAAGGGCGACTTGAAGAGCTTTGGGCTCTGATCTGGAATCAGTCTTCATTCTCCTTCACGGGCTCTCTTTCTCCCCAGGCTGTGTGGGGGTATGTCTCTGTCGCACCTCTTTCCTCTCTGCCAGCCTAACCTTTCCCTCGCTTCCCCTGAAGCCTTGCAGGAGGTCGGGCCCTGGTGATTCAATTTGATGTCGGTGACTTTTACTGCCCCGAGAGGGCAGGCCCCACGCATGGGAACTTAGACTCAAGTGAAGAATGACTCTCCTCGGCCCTGATTCATCCCTCTCGATCAATAAGTAATCAGCCCTGAGTTGATCTTGTTAGCTATTCACTGCCCCCCCTCCCCAGGCTAATGACTGTGCTTTTAATTATTATGTGGCAGATTAAAACTCATTACAGCAAGGTTATTGGTCATGAGACCATCAAAAGGCAAGTTATGGCGCTGGGAGGGAGAGGGGAGTCGGGGGGCTGGGCGGGGAGGCCACGCTGGCTCAGCGGGTACGGGGAGAGGTGCTGAGGGCACTGGTGCCGTCACAGCCAGGCAGGGGAAGCAGGTGCTGGCGAAGGGCAGGACTCGGCTCCAGGGAGCCGTGGGGCCCTTAGGGCTGATGGTGGAGAAGAGCCCCTGAAGTCCCGGTGTTGAGAATTCAGACTCGGCAGCGCCTTGAGTTTCTCACATGTGGGTGCTTTGCAGCTTCAGTGACGAATCTCGGAGTTAGCTTCAGTTTCCGCCTGTTAGATTGTGGTCCCCTCCTGTTGGATTAGCGCTGTCTAAGGGGGGGGGCGTGCACCCAGGCTGGCTTGTTTTCAGTCTTGTTTGTCTCAAAGGTCTGATTTTCACCTGCCTCTCTCTCTGTCCATTTATTGACCTGATGCCAGCGCCCATGCTCAGCTTTTTTTTTTTTTTTTTTTTTTTTTGGGTCTCACCTGGCAATGCTCAGGGGTTACTCCTGGCTCTTTGCTCAGGAATTACTCCTGGCGGTGCTCGGG
>JAJIBD010012321.1:0-10585 GCA_021461705.1 Cryptotis parvus
GTGGTGCCAAAACAAAAAACAAAAGGATCACAGCACGCAGAAGCACGTGACAACCTGGAGCACCTTCCTCGCGCCTACACCATTCTGTGTATTTGTAGATGGGTTGCAGGGACTGGGGACATTCCAGGGGCTAGTATGGCTTGTCATCAACATTCAGGGCAGGCTGCATTGGTCAGCCCCACAAAAGAATTCTCTCACCCCGTCAGCACACCTCACTGGGGCTCTGTTCCCCACTCCCCCAACCTCCAGGGTCCTTGGAAGCTCGCAGGCTCCACGTGCAGTCTGCCTAAAACATCCAAGTTCAAAGCCTGATCTCAAGGGCCAGATCCCTGACCTTTGCTTCCATGGCGCGGGGGCAGGGAGAGAAACACAGGGAGGGGCGGGTTACAGAGGAAGCCAGAGAGAGCCATGAAAGGTCATCCCCGGAACCTTCATCTTGTCTGCTGACAAAATTCTCCTGGGATGGGCCCGGCCAGGCCAGGCACCAGCACCTCAGGCTCCTAAGATGAGTCCAGCCAGGCACCCAGCAAATCAGTCGGGCAAGGCAAGAAGCTGGCAAAGGCGTCAACCCCAGAAATGCACAAGCTCACGGATGTAAACAGATGAGCTCATGCATCCAAACATCCCCCTGTCCCCGAGCAGGGCACGCATACACTCAGACACTGGCACATGCCCCTCCAGCACGTGGGAGCAGAGAAAGGTCATTGTAGGGTTTTTGGGGTTTGTTGGATTGCTGGATACTGAGCACAAAGCCAGGAGTAGTACCTGAGCACTCCCAGATGGCACCCCTCCTCCACCTCCACACGAAATTCAAGTTGTTGAACACAGTGGAAAGTGATATCTAAGAAGTCCTTGGCCTAAGGTAAGATAGTGATAGCACCTGAGGTCTAGTTATGCTGAAATCCGTGATATTTCGAGTCACTCCAATAAGGTCTGATATTCAGAGCACGATTTTTTTTTTCTTTTTTGGGTCACACACCCAGCAATGCTCAGAGGTTACTCCTGACTCTGCATTCAGGAATTATTCCTGGCGATGTTCGGGGACCATATGGGATGCTAGGGATCAAACCTGGGTTGGCCGCATGTAAGGTAAATGCCCTACCCCTGGACTATCGCTCCTGGCCCCCAGAGCACGATATTTGCGAATTAAACAGACCCAGGTAGTCCTAGTCTTCTGTGGCCGGAGCACAGGGGTAGGGGTCTTGCCTTGCAGGCAGCCAAGTCCGGTTCTAACCCCAACACCACAGACATCACCCAGACTGATTTGCTGAGTATGCCAGGAGTGACCGTTGAACACAGCCAGGAGAAAGCCCTGAGCACTGCCTGGTGTATCCCCGCCTCCAAATGATTCTATATGTTTAACCCGCATAAATGGCATCCAGGAGGAGGAAAATCGAGAGTCCAGAAGGCCCAGACCAAGTCATGTCCCGGGATTTCAGGCAATTCCCAAGGGCTTCTCTCTCCCCACCCGCCCTTCCTGTGTTTTCTCTCTATAATGAATATATATGACCTGCTTCATTTTTCAAGTCTTGTTTTTTAGAAACTGCTCATCTCATTAGATTGGCCAAAGTCTCAAGCCTCCCCTGGGAAGACTCTTACTTAATTCCATCAAAGATCTTCAGGTCCCAGCAATAGACTCGAGGCCCTGTGGACCTGGGTTTTATGTCTAGGAGGAAGTGAAATTAGGAGACCCCAATTTCTGGTCTTTGTCAACGTGACGAAGCTGGTGACCTCCAGAACTCCCCGACCATCTTCCTGCCGGCCCTGGGCCTTGCTTTCAGTACTGCCTTTAATCCCCACAGCAAAAGAGAGGGTGATAAGCGGGAACCCCACCTTCTGTTACCAGTGATAAGAAATTCCCTGGCCTTTCCCTGAAGATAAATCATGCTGATCCATGCTCCCCAGGACCCCTCTTGGAAGAAATCCATAAAAACATGGCTGGCCACAGTATTCGGGAAAGGATGACGCCATACTTCATGACAGAAAAAATATACGATCAATTTAGCCGAGGTGGCTATCAGTTTGGGGCCCTCCAGAGTTCAAGCATGCCCATAAAAGATCTCAACAACCCAAGGACTCCCCTGGGAGAAAGAGATCTCCCTCCAAATCCAGCCTGTCACCTCACAGCGGTGAACTGGAATACAGGCGGGCTGGGCAGGGATGCGGGGTGAGGCAGGGATGGTTTGAACTGCAGTAGGGGTAATTGGGTAGAAGGAGGGGGCCAGAGAACCAACTCTGGGGTCTTCGCTCATGATTTAAGGCACCAGATCTTTAAAAAAAAAGGGGGTGGAATAAATTCCCGGTGCTGTAGGGGTCCTGGAAAAGTCAGTCAGAGAGGAACGATGATGGAAATTAAAGAGGGGGTTGGGACCAGCAACTCCCAGGTCCAGTTGCTGCTGTCGGAAGGACAAACACACAAACTTCCATCCTGAGTAACCTCGAGTTCACATCATGGCCGGTGTGGCTTCCCGTAGCCCAGAGAAGTGGGCACGCAGCGCTGCAGACGGCTCAGCCAACCGGGAATCGAACACCAGAAGCTACCAGAACGCGACAGCGCGAGACCACACTGGGACCTGAAAACAAGTTTCTCCGGATGAAGCTGTGGCTGGGCCTCACTGTCCACCACAGCCTGCGGAGACAGGGTGAGAGGGTGCCGAGGCCCAGGCCCAGGTCAGGCACGGAGCTCTGAAACAGGGCGAGGATGAAAAGGCTCCACGTGGTGGCTCTGTGGGGCCTTAGAGCGCTTTTTCCATCATGGGATCTTTGCCCAGTCAAGGACAAGGTCGAGGCCAAGGAAAGGCTCATCCCGGAAGCTACGACCCTCAGCACAGTACACTGTCTCCTCCTCACTAGCCTCAGAACCTCTCTGGGCTCCCAAACGTATATTCTGTTTTCTTGTGGGGGCCACACCGGGTGGTGTTGAGGGCTTACTCCTGGCTCTGGGCGCAGGGATCACACCTAGAGGTCTCAGAGCAGGTTCTAATCCCTGGGGTGCACACACACAAATGCCCTCCCCTCTGTGCTGCTGGCTCCAGTTCACGGTTTCCAAATGTAAGCAAACAGTCCCAAGGTGGTTTTGTACTTGTGACGCTTGTTTACATCCTTGGTTAAATTGTGTGTGTGTGTGTGTGTGTGTGTGTGTGTGTGTGTGTTTCAGGGCTAGGAGATTGACCCCCAGGCCTCGTGTATGGAGGCACAAAATTTGGTTTTGTTGTTTTCAGCCACACCCAGCTAGGCTCATGTTTGCTCCTGGCTCTGTGTCAGGGGATTGTACATACAATGCCAGGAATCACGGTGCAAGGCAAGGGCCTTAATTCCTGGGCTGTTGTTCTGGTCTCTTGTTTGTGTGTTTGTTTTTGGTATGTTTGGGCCACCCCTAGTGGCACTTGGGGGCTAATCCTAGCTCAGTGCTCAAGATTTGCTCCCAGCAACTCTGGGGCCCTCCCAGTGCCATGGACAAAACTCAGGGCTCAGGGCCAGAGCAATAGCACAGCAGGTAGGACATATGCCTTGCAAGCGACCAACCTGGGTCCATCCCAGCCATCCCATATGGTCCCCCGAGCAATGCCCAACAGCTGAAAAGCCCAACTCAGGACTCCTGCATGTAAAACCTGCAACACCTCTGCCCTCTGAAAACCTCCCAGGTTCTCTCTCTCTCCCTCTCTCTCTCCCTCTCTCTCTCTCTCTCTCTCTCTCTCACACACACACACACACACACACACACACTCCCCCAGTTTTCCACGGTAATAGATACAGGGAATTCTGACATCTATTCAGAATCTTCACTCACAGCCGTGAGATCTGTTTCAGGCCATGCCTGGGTTCAGCGAGAGGCCAGTCTACCCAGAAACATAAACCACGCCCAGCCAGAGTGAGGTGAATGGGCCCCCAGATAGACAGCTCGGCCCCCACAGAGGCTCCGCAAGCGTAAGCGCCTATACACACACACACACACACACACACACACCTGTATCCTCACTCACACTCACACACACGCACACTCACTGTGTGCCAAGCCATGGCCAAGTTGAACTTTGGGTGGGTGGAGGGGCAGAAGACGTCACGCTCCGCCTCTCTGTTCTTCATTACACCTTATCTGCACTCCACGTGCCCCTCCTTAGATAGAGTTACAGGTCGATTTTATGAGGAGGCCTCCGGAATCATGAAGGGGGATTTGGGATGGAGACAAAGGAAATCAGGGAGTGAGAAATCAATCCAGTTCCCATTTCCAGGACAGAATCGGCACATTCTTGGAAATAGCTCACTCGGCAAATGCCCAGGGGACGGGAGCCCAGTTCCATGGGGGGAGTCTTTCAAGCTGATTTGGGGTTTCAGAGGGAGAAAGGGACGGACCAGGTCCACCGCTGGGGACAGCTGCTGGGTTCAAAGATGGCCGCTGACAAGGCTGTGGGTTCTCTCCCTGGAACTCCTGTGATGGGGGTCACCCTGCTGCACCCCAAGGAGAGAAAACTGGAGCTGTCCGAGGAGTTTGAGTCTTTCACCAGAGCCTGAAGTGACTACACAGTAGCTTAGGTGCTGACCTTGCGTGGGGACGACCAGAGTTTGAACCCTGTATGGTCCCCCCAAGCCTGCCAGGAGTGATTCCCTTTTTTTGCTCATATCACACCCGGCCATGCTCAGGGGTACTCCTGGCTCTGCACTCAGGAATTACCCCTGGTGGTGCTCGGGGACCCTATGGGATGCCAGGGATGGAACCCAGTTGGCTGCGTGCAAGGTAAATGCCCTCCCGCTGTGCTATCGCTCCAGCCCCAGGAGTGATTCCTGAGTGCAGAGCCATAAGTAATCCATGAGCATCGCCAGGCGTGGCCTCAAAACGAAACAAGACAGAAAAAGAAGGCTTCAAAGAAGGGACCCTGGAGGAGCTAGGGAAAGCCCCTGGGTGGCAAATGCAGCCTCTCCGTCTGGGCTCTGGGGATTCATCCCTGCACCCACCAGAGAGCCCCAGCACGGCCCCCTCCCAGCCAGAAGTCAACACATAAAGAAATCTCAGTCCTGTTTTCTTTCATTCTTTCTTTTTCCTTTTGGGTCACACCCGCAATGCTCAGGGGTTACTCCTGGCTCTGCACTAAGGTTTCCTCCTGGCAGTGCTCAGAGACCCTATGGGATGCTGAGGATTGAACCCGGGTCAGCCGCATGCAAGGCAAACACCCTCCCCGCTGTGCTATGGCTCCCACCCTGTCAGTACTGTTTTCTTGGGTGGAGGGATGGCTCTCTCGAGGGCTAGAAGGCCTCAGTTTCCCCTCTTTGGAGATGGGGAGAAAGGCGGGCCTCAAGGTGGTGGCGTAGCAGGCAGGCTGTACATCTGCAGCTGGGCCAAGTAAGGGGACGGAAGCGCATGGGCCCAGACGTCACAGGCGCAGAGATAATTTATTGTTATGAATATGATCTGCCCTGTCCTTCCCAGCCCCCCAGGCTGCCGGGAGCGCCTGTGCTCCGTCTCCCGAGCACTCGGAGACAGGTTGCTTTTGTGCTTTCTCTCCTAATCACAGTGTCCGAATTCTCCAGTCCGGGGTGAATTCAATCAACACACAGCCGGGGCTGGATGCCATATATTACCTGCTGTCCCAGGAGCAGCCTGGCTTCTGTCTCCCTAGGCACTCCAGGGTGCCCTGGGACCCCCCCCCCCACCCAGAGCTGTTACCATGCCAGGCCTGGGCTTCCCCCCTGACACCCTCAGCTTTGCAGTTGGAGAGGGAACATGACCGTCCACCTCACTGGACACATGTTAAGCTCAAGGTGCAACGGTCCATCTTGGCTTCATTCCCAGGGGTCCCCTTTCTGCCTCTCAAGTTCTTGAGCACGTTCCCTCAGAGATAGGGGTCTTGGGACAGCTCAGTTGCCCCAAAGGGAGCTAACAGAGTCTAATTCATTGACAGTCACCGCGGCTGCTGTTTACGGTTCCCTCAAACACGGGTTGTGGGGGGCAACTAGGAAGAGAGGAGGAGGTGGGAGAGAGAAGCGAGGGGCCTCTGTCTGCCCATCAGAATGTTTCCTGGGGGTTCAGCCAGGAATCCAGGCCCCCTACTCCTGTCCCCACGCCCCGCCCTGCCGTGCTTTGATCTCCAACACACAGCAGGCCTCCCCTGCAATCCTTCCTTGTCGCCCCTTGTAGCCCTGCTATGGAAACGACCAGAACAGTGAATGCTCAGCAGGGCCCCGGGGCCCCTGGCTCTCTTCCCTGACAGGAACTGTGATGCCTCCCTACTGGTAGGGACCCCACCCCGGGGCTCAGAGCTGGGGGGACATCCCTTCAGGGACCCACAGGTTTGGGGGCATTTCACTACAAACCAGCCCCTCACTTTCCCTCTCCCTCTTTCTCTGGGGAAACTGGTTTCCTGTCTCCCTTTGGCTGATCCTCCGACTTGGCTTCCATGGGATCCCATTGTCCACAGTTCCCCATCTCTGGCCACCAGGACAGTCCCAGTCTGTCCATGGGACCAACGAGCAAAGACAGAGGCAGAGACCCGCTAGGGAAGGTGAGGTGTACCCCCAGAGCTGGGGCATGCGGGCTGGGGTCACAGAGGGCCAAAGTCCCTTCAGGTCGCTGAGAGTTCCCGGGAGGGCTGCGGGGTGGGAATGAAGTGGGTGGGCTCTCCCCAAGAAGCTTCCAGACACGGCCAGGCCTTCGCCGCGCCCTGCACACACATAGCTGCAGGCCACCAAGGCCCACTTACAGATTGGCTCTAAATTGTTATGTTTTTCCACCGGTTATCACAGCCCTGAAAAAATGTCCCTTGGGCAAAACCGTGCACTCCTCTGTGGCTGGGAAGTTGACAAACCCAGAGACTCCGTTTCTCCACACTCCGGCAGGATGAGGGTCAGCCCGAGCACCACAGCCACAACTGGTAAATTCTGGTTCAACACGGGGGAAGAGTTCCAGGTTACCTGCTGGGGCTGCGGCAGATTCTTCCAGAAGCAGGAGCGACCCGTGTGGCAAAGCTGACCAAGCCTCAGCGTCGACTAGCTCCCAGACCCCCGCCAGTGCAGAGCACAACTCTTCCTTTCTAGAAATCTGCCCTCCCTCTCTCCACCCCTTGACTTGGGAAAGGCTGTTTTCCCCTTCCTAGAGGAAGGAGGGGCATTCCGGATATTTCGCTTTGGAAAAATCAAATTTGGCGGCCGGGAATGTTTTCTGCCTTATTAAGATGTGCCCAAACTGTATCTCTTTTAAACAGCCTGTGGGGTTCTTCCCCACATCCACCGCCTCCCACACCCTGCGCCCCTCTCCCCAGGACCCTCCATCTCAACCCACAAGCTTCCTCATCTCATCTGTCAGGGCGGAAGCCAAAACACGTCCCGGGAAGCCAGAGGGAAGGGGCGAGGCGGGGAGAGCGATGTCTAATCATCACGGAACCTTTGAAAAGTATCTTGAGCAAATCGAGTTTGTCTAAAATGCATCCAGCGTTTAACGTTGACTCGGGCCGAGCGTCGTAATGCACCACATGCGTGAGTAAGGGGATCCGGCCCCTTTCAGGCCTGTTGACGTTAGCTGAAGGAGAAAAACAGTTGTTATGATTCCGAAACTCCAGGATGAACCCAATTAATCAATGCTAGGATGATTTGAATCATGTGGCAAATGCTTGGTCACCTCTCTGATATCCTATCCCCGTCCGTGCATGAGGCCGACGTGATTGATGTCACGTGTGACCGCCCCGTCTCAGGCAAGACCCCCCCAAACCCGGCAGACAGAGAAACAAATTAGATCCAAAGGCCCAGCTCAGTTTCAGAGGGGACAGGGCCCCGGCTGGGGAGGGGGGGTGGTTGGGGGTGGGGCCGCCTGTCTGTCACAGCAGATAGAGACCAGACCAGCTGGGGGGGCTGGGAGAAGGCGCACTCAGGGATGGGGTGCTGCAGGCTTCCGCCAAAGCTCCCGAGGGGGCAAGCCAGGTCCTGAGCTCGCCCACTTGGGGAGGGCTTTTCCTTCTTAATTTATCTGATTCCAGTGCAGATGTCACTGCCTCCAAGGGAACAGCAGGGGCGTTTGTCCTGGGCCCTGAGCAGGAAAGGGGGGTGGGGGTGGCTCATCAGGGCTGTCCTGATTATTGTCAGGGCGCAAGTTACACACAGTGCACATACAGGCATGCACATGCTTACACAAACACGCATGCCCATAGACACGCATATACACACGCTCTCACATTCTCACCTTCACACCCTCACACACATACTCACACATTCAGATACTCACGCATTGACATAATCTCATGCACTCATATACACTCACACGCTCACAAACACACTAACAGACATGCACACACACAGACACACACATACACACACACATACACACACACAAATGCAGTGGGTCTTCCCTGCTCCAAATGGGGCTTTCTGAACCTCCATGTCCTCTCTGCTCCTTCCTCCTCTTCTGGGCTCTCTCCTTCCCTCATCCCTGTCCCCCTGTCCTGGTCCCTCTTCCTCCACTCACTCATCAAACATTTCCAGAGGCGCAGCCCCCCCAAAGGCCTCCCAGAAGCCAGAGGCCCCTCCACCAAGGTTAAAATAAGCAGGAGAGAACACCGGGGTCCTCGCCCTCCACCTTCTTACCTACTCTCAAGAGCTGCAAGAGGCCACGCCTGCCCCCTCCATTCTCATAGCACCCACCTGTGCCAGCCTGGCACCCCAGCCTGAGTCTCCTGTCTCCCCAGGCCAGCCCTGAGACTTCCCCCCCCACCAAGTCTTCCTGCCCCCAAGTGCCCTCCCCTCCTTGACCCCTGGACCTGGGGTTCCTCTTCCAGGCTCTTGCTCCCAAATCTTCCCCGGGCAGGACATGTGCCCCACACTGGGGGCTGCCAACAGCTGTTCTAGGAACTGAGAATGAGAAGGAACCTCCAAACCTTCCTAGTCCTATCAAGCTGGTGGCTTTATAATGTGCTCATTTTGCTGGCTGGTTGGTGGCTCTGAGATTTGGGGACTCCTGGCAGGGGCTCAGGGGGCCACTCCTGGTGGTGCCCAGGGATCACTGTGTGGAAGATCTCACCTTGGACCCCACATGGTTCGCTCTCCTCTCCCCAAGTCCTCCTGGGTCCTTCCAAACAGGGGTTTGAGTGTTTCCACTGCCGGCTCCTAGGCCTGTGGTTGGATTCAGTAGCTCCGGGGTGACCTTCTGAGGAAGCTCAGCTGTGGACAAAGGGAGCCAAGGCAAGTGAGGGAGTGTCCACTGCAGGGTGGACACAGTAGGGCCCTGGGGGTGGGTGGGGAGTGATGAGAAAGTTCCAGAACTCCTTTGTGAACTTGGAGGCTGAGATTCTAAGAAGGATGCACAGGGCTTCCTAGGGACGTTTAGGGAGACACAAGGGTTCCCGGGAGGCTCAGATTTACCCTGTGACAAGAAGAGCCACTAAAACAGAAATGTCAGGGCTGTAGCGATAGCCCAGCGGGTAGGGCATTTGCCTTGCATGCGGCAGGCCATGCCGGTCCGGGGTTCGATCCCGGCATCCCATATGATCCCCTGAGCACCGCCAGGAGTGATTCCTGAGTGCAGAGCCAGGAGATACCCCTGAGCATTGCCGGGTGTGACCCAAAAAAAGAAAAAATAATAATAAAATTAAAAAAATAAAATAAAATAAAACAGAAATGTCAGGTCTCAGGTGGGAAAAGCAAGTAAAAGGGAATAGAAATTCCTTTCCATCTCGGGTCCGGAGCCATAGCACCGCGTGGATGGTGTTTGCCTTGCACACGGCCAATCCAGGTTTGCTCCCGGGCATTCCATATGGTCCCCTAAGCACTACCAGGAGTAATTCCTGAGTGCAGAGCCAGGAGTAACCCCTGAGCATTGTGGGTGTGACCCAAAAAGCAAAAAAAAAGAAGGAAAAAGGAAATAAAGAGAAAGAAGGAAGGAAGGAAGGAAGGAAGGAAGGAAGGAAGGAAGGAAGGAAGGAAGGAAGGAAGGAAGGAAGGAAGGAAGGAAGGAAGGAAAGAGACAGACTTGTAAATCTGTTTTATGATGTAAATCTTCCTTCCTTTCCTTCCTCCTCCTTCCTTCCTCCTTCCTTCCTTCCTTCCTTCCTTCCTTCCTTCCTTCCTTCCTTCCTTCCTTCCTTCCTTCCTTCCTTCCTTCCTTCCTTCCTTCCTTCCTTCCTTCCTTCCTTCCTTCCTTCCTTCCTTCCTTCCTTCCTTCCTTCCTTCCTTCCTTCCTTCCTTCCTTCCTTCCTTCCTTCCTTCCTTCTTTTCCCAACTCCTTCCTTTCTGAAAGTCCCTCCATGGCCCCCAACCCGGTTCCCAAAAAGCATCCCCCCCACCCCCGCAGCCAGCAGGCAGGGGTTTAGAGGTGCCACACTAAATGCCTTCACCCCCACCCTGGGAAGCTCAACAAAAGCATCTGGCTCCACACCGGGCTCTGGCCCACGGCATCTGTTTGCAATGTTTGACTCAGTAGTTTTATTTCTGCTCGGCAGGATAATATAAACTATCCTGTTACACGGCAGGCGGGCTGGGTGCAGAGCGGAGGGCCCACCAGCCTGCAGCGACCAGACCTGCGCGGGAGCCGGGCTCCAGTGGGGCGCGCTGCAGTCAGAGGAAAGGCAGCTTTCTGGAAAGTTCCCTAGGCCTGGACTCTGCTGTT
>JAJIBD010012322.1:0-16786 GCA_021461705.1 Cryptotis parvus
CACCTTTTGTATCTTCCATAGAAATTTCCTCTAAAATATATTTTTGGCTTGTGGCCACATCTGGGAATGATCAAAGATTAGTTCTGGCAGTGTTGAACAGACCATTTGGGATGCCGAGGATCAAACTCAGGTTAGTTGTATGCAGCGCAGGCCAAGCTCCCTAGTAAGTGCACTATCTCCTCAGCTCCATGAAATCGCCCCTCAGATTAGGATACTGACTTCTCTCCTTCTTTTCAATGCTGGTAAATCCTCAGCATTTCTTCTGTTATTCACAGATCTATGCGTGTTTAAGATGTGGACAGGGCAGATAGGCACAGGGAAACCAGGGCTCTCAGCAGGAACATATAGACACGGGACAATGGAAGAATGGTGAGTTTCATTTTGTTTTGGTCAGAGCAGCAACATGTCCACAAGGGGCAAAAATGTTCCACCCTTTTGGAAAAATCCAAGGTAGAACTGATAAGTGCTCAGTGGCCAGGGTCAGATAAGTGCCATTTCACAAACCACCACAAAGGTCAGGATGTGTCCTGACCTGTCTTCCAGGGACATGAAGGAGCATACAAAAATGATGTGATGTTGTTTTTTTTTCCACAGATGACAAGATATCTAACCTCATTGCCCAGAATGAACTCTTTGGCCCACTGTTTTGTCACCAGAAAGCCTAGGGTGAGTGATATGACACCAGAGAGACAACACAGTTAAAGGCTGCACTGTTTGGGGTTTTTATTAGGGTTACTCTTAGGGGAGGAGGACTGACCAGCTGGACAGCTGGCCATGTTCTAGAAAAGAACAGGAAGAAATAAAAAGGAGAAGGGGGAAATATTTGGGGAAAGTTCTTGGACTGCACAGAAATGCCCACATGGGCAGTCAGCTGTCAGGAAGCTCTGGTACCCAAGCAGGAGTTCCAGTGAATAAATCACAGGTGCAAACTGAAATTAGTTTGAGTCCCCTGTCACCTCCCTTATTATTTTTTTGCTTTTAGTAGTCCGTAAGCAGTCTCACTTTTTTGTCCATGGGGAAATATGATGAAGAGGGGAGTCGAGGGAAGAATGAAGACACAGAAAGAGGCTGATATGGCTATAGTGGAAACCTTGATCCTGAAGGTGAATTTACAACATTTTGGTTCTATCTGAGCTCTTTGATCACAGGAAAATTACTAGCCTTTGAACCTCAGTTTCCATCCACCAAATGGTTTTGACAGACTTTTGTTTGTGGTACTGGGTAAAAGTAGGTATGTATTAAACACTCAGCATCGTCCCTGTTTATTAGATAATTTTAATGACTGATAGATATTCCAAGAAATTATTTGACAGAACTGACCACAATTCTGTGTGGGATTTTTAATTGTATTCTGCTAGGATTATGGTTTTTTAAAAAAATATTTTATTATACCACCATGAGATATACAATTACAAAGATGTTCATGTTTGGGTTTCGGTCATACAGTGTTCCAGCACCCATTCCTCCACCAGTGCCCATTTCCCACCACCAATGTACCCGATTCCATACCCCTACCCCTAGCCTTCCTCTATGGCAGGTTCTTTATCTTTTTTCTCTTTCTCTTTCTCTCTTTCTCTCTTCCTTCTCTTACACATTGTGGATTGCAATACATACATTTAGAGGTTATCATGTGTATCTTTTTGCTTACATTCAATGCTCAGTTCTAGGCTGGTATTATCACTTTCCTGTACCAGACTTTCGACAATTATTAGCAAACTGTCCCCTTCTCTGTCTTACCTAATCTCTGACTCCCACCCGTTTGTGGTAGATTCCACCTTTGACAAGACCTCCTGATCCATGTTTTGCCAGACCTTGGATATTAGTATCATTATATATATATACATATATATATGTATATGTATATATACATATCATTGAAATAAATGCAGTCATTCTATATCTGTCTTTTTTCTTTTATAGGCAAATTTCATAACTTCATTTTTCCTAACAGCTGCATAATATGTGGGATTTTTTGGGCTCATTTTATGGCATCTCAGAGAATTCAACGTTAAATAGGAAACTGAAAAGAGAACCAGGAAAACACGTTGTTGTGCTTATTCCTTCCTATACGTTTTATTATTCATGACATGTGGAGGGGTTCCCAGTTGGTGCAACTAACAGAAGCTCTACAAATTCGGGACTGTCTCCTGCACTCCTTGGTACTCCTGAGAAGTGAGCCACTCTTCATTCATTTAATCCTCGGAAAACTAGGAATTACTTATGGTTGGCAAGGGAAATTCTTTTTTTCTTTAAGTTTTTTTAAAAAACTTTTTTACAATTACAAAAGATATATAATTAAAAAGTTCATATTTGGGTTTTGGTCATACTGTGTTCCAGCACCCATCCCTCCACCAGTGCCCATCTCCCACCACCAATGTCCCCGGTTCCCTCCCACCTCCCCCAGCCCTCCTCCATGGCAGGTTCTTTACTTCTTTCGGCAAGGGAAATTCTTGGTCACTGAATTCATTGCTATTTCTCTGGAGTCCTTCTTGCTTTGCTGGGCAGAGAGAACATGGTCTATCCAGTGGTTTTCATTTCAAGGAGCAACACCTTACATGTGAGAACATCCTGGCTCAAGGTAGGTACAACACTCTGTTCCACAACCGTATTGTATTGCAGGGGGATGATAGACTGCACACTTGCATAACTGCCCCCAAAAGATTTCTCTCCTGTTTTACTGTGGTCTCACAGGATACTCATAGCACTTGTCTATACCAAGCCTTTGTCTCCCCTAGGAGATCCCTGCTCCTGACTATTGCCTGACACCCCACAGATCGGTGACAACTACTTCCCACTAAAAGTCCTGCAGTTTCCCAATCTTCAAATTGCTCTAATGTGGGTACATTTTCTCTCTCTCTCCTAGCCTCTTGGGTTCTAACTTCTTTCACTTGTTCTCCGGATCTTCGAGCACCTCTCTCCATCTCCCTTGATCACTTGATTAGTTGACTTCCGTAGATCATCGATTACGAGCAGGCACCAGTAACATCTCAATATGTCCTGTCACATGCGAGACAGTCTAAGGATATCTGCCTGCTCCAGGAACATAAAGAGCCTCAAACCATTCCATCAAGTCATGGGAATGAGGTTTATAATTGTTACTGGTATTTGGCATATCAAATACGACACGGTAGCTTGCCAGGCTCTGCCGCTGTGGTGAGATACAACAATCATCACTGACTTTCTTGTAGGGAAACATTTTTTTTGCTCATTCTGTTTGGCACATTATCGACAATGAGCAATATAAAACAAATTACTGAAGCCTGCTTTGAGGACAGGCTTAAGAGGTAGTTGGGAGGGGCCGGAGCAATAGACCAGCGGGTAGGGGCGCTTGCCTGGGTTCGAACTCCGGCATCCCATATGGCATCTCCATCTCCCTTAAATTACGCTTTTGCTACACTATTGCTCTATAGTGTATATTGGTCCTACACTATTGCTCTATGAATTGGGGTTCATCCTGCTCATTCTTGCATCATTATTAATAACAAAGGATCTTCCTAAGAGCAGAAGCTTATGTCTGTGAAATGAGCCAGTGAGTAGGAACCTCATTCATTGAGATAAAAATACCTCCTGCTTGAATAACACAGTTAATGTCCAGGTGCATATATATAATTATATATATATATATATATATATATGTGTGTGTGTGTTTACTAGAAAGATATAAGAAATGAAACAAAATGTTAAGAAGAAATAATTTACTTTATTTCTCACTTTCTTTTATTTAACTAAATCATACGCTTCAATAAGTGTATCTTATTGTACTTAACTTATACTGTAAGTTAACAAATTGGTTGAAATTTCATTTAACATATCTATTGCTACTATGAACAATATTACAATAAATAACCACTACATATTGTGTCCCTCCATCTCCACCTGCTATCGTAATTATTCTTACAATTTCATAGTGCTAAAGTTTGTTTACTCTTGAAAAGAACAATTTTTGTTCAGATTCCAAAAATACACACATTTGTTTATTTAGTGTTAAGTTGGTTTAAGTCTGGAGCCCCCCTCACTCCCTGCTTCCAAGAGAGTATAAGGGCGAATTTCTCAATTTCTTACTCCATCCATTTTACTAATAAGTTCATTCACATTTCCATGACAATTCCTATTGTAATGTCATGTTATCCAGTTCTAGGTCACAAAATAAGATGAAATTTTCCCAATTAATTCAACCAAACATAAAACTTCTCCCATCCACAGTAAGTGCACATATTGTGTGGTCAAGGTTATTCACAAAATGAACATTTTAAGTTTCACCAAAGGAAACCAAGTTTAATGTAAAATTCACCACAAAGAGCAAGAATCTAAGATGCTCTCCATAATTTCCTAACTCACTCTTGCCTCTCTCACATAGAATTCAGACTACTATGAAAAGCTTTCTGCAACCCCATCTCCTGGCTCCTCCTCTTACAGGCTCTCAACTTCATTAGTAAACCAAAGGAGCTTGGATCCCTGGTAATTATTTGAGCCAGAACTCAATGACTTTCTTACTGCTCGTTTCAGTATGGGCCCTGAGACCCCATAGGAACTCATAGCAGACAGGATCAATGTTGTCTACCTGTTTGTATTCCAGTTACTGCTACTGAACACACATTGGTGAGGAGATCCCTGGGATCCCCACAAATGAAATGTTCCATTTCAGGATACACCCATTATTTAATGCAACCTACATATTAGTCTCTGAGGAGTGGTTACCCTTCTAAATGTTGATCTCCAGAACCATGACCAGTAGGCTGACCTTAGGGATGTTCTGCTCAGAATCCACCACCCCATCATAGCTGAGGGAAAGAGCAGGAACAAGGACATAACAGAGGGAGGACATGGGGGGTTTACTTTCTACACCTCAATGCAAACCACCAACAGGATGTACTCACAAGCCTGGGTGAAGGGGTATTGGTCATTACTGAAGATGGTACCCAGAATTTCTTCCTTGGTGGCTGTCTCAATACTGCAGTACTTGAGGAGAAGGAATGCCACTAGGTCTCTCATCATCTGAAGTGATGCATTTTAAATGAAAGACTTTGCTCCTGCTGCCTCCAGTAGGCTACCTGGTTTCTCCTATTGGTTGCTGCAGCTGTTCTCCTCAGAACTACTATCAGAATAGGCAGTGAGAGTAGGACACTTTGAAGAAACACTGGGAACCACAGGCTTCTCCTCATCTCCAGAGATGACTGAGAACATTTCATCGCCATCCTCACCCCAGAGCATCAGATCAAATTGCGTGGATGTTTCCATTAGGTGCTGATGTTCCTCATCAAGATGCCTACTCTCACTTCCAGAGATATCTGAGGACAGGATCTCAGGGAGCAGGATCTGGAGGAGGAGGAAGTAGAGGGTGGGTAGGGGTAGGGGAGGAATAGATGAAAGAGGGAGCTGGCAATGATGAGAACATAATATCGCCCCACCTCACCCTGGCAAATCACATCCAATTTCTTAGATGATTCTATTAGGTCCCGAGGTTCTTCATCATGAGTCCCACAGGCATCTTCAGAGATGACTGAAGAGGAGTATATCATATCATTTTCCTCACCCCAGAGCATCAGGTCAAATTGCAAGGATGTTTCCACTAGGTTCTGACATTGTTCATCAACGGGCCTACCCTCATTTCCAGGGATATCTGAGGAGAGGATCTCAGGGGAGGAGATTCTGGAAGAGGAGGAAGTGGAGGGTGGGATGGGGCTTGAGGAGGAATAGATGTAAGAGGGAGATGGTAATGGCGAGGAAGAGAACACCTCATCTCCAGTTTCACCCAGGCAAACATTATCACATTTCTCAGCTAATTCTCTAATAGGTCCCGAGGTTCTTCACTGAGAGGCCTATCCACATCTTCAGAGATGTCTGATGAGAACATTATGTTGCTCTCTCACCCCAGAGAATCAGATCAAATTCCATGGATGTTTCCATTGGGTTCTGATGTTTCTCACTAAGAGGCCTACTCTCATTTCCAGGGATACCGGAGGAGAGGATCTGAGGGAGGAGGATCTGGAAGAGGAGGAAGTGGGGGTGGTATGGGAGTTGGGGAGGAATAAAAAGTAAGACGGAGCGGGTAATGGTGAGGAAGAGAGCACCACATCTCCAGTTTCACCCAGGCAAATGATATCACTTTCCTCAGCTAATTCCTAATAGGTCCCGAGGTTCTTCACTGAGATGCCTATCCACATCTTCAGGTATGTCTGATGAGGAGAAAATTACGTTGCCTCTCCTCACCCCAGAGAATCAGATCAAGTTCCGTGGATGTTTCCCATTAGGTTCTGATGTTTCTCACTAAGAGGCCTACTCTCATTTCCACGGATACCTGAGGAGAGGATCTGAGGGAAGGGGATCTGGAGAGGAGGAAGTGGGGGGTGGCATGGGGGTTGGGGGAGGAATAAAAGTAAGACGGAGTGGGCAATGGTGAGGAAGAGAGCACCACATCTCCAGTTTCACCCAGGCAAACGATACCACATTCCTCAGCTAAGTCTAATAGGTCCCGAGGTTCTTCAATGAGAGGCCTACCCACATCTTCAGAGATGTCTGATGAGGAGAACATTACGTTGCTCTCCCTCACCCCAGAGAATCAGATCAAATTCCATGGATGTTTCCATTAGGTTCTGACATTTTTCATCAACAGGCCTACTGTCATTTCCAGAGATGTCTGAGGAGACAATCTCAGTGGAGGAGGATCTGGAAGAAGAGGAAGTGGATTGTGGGGGTGTTGGGGAGGAATAGATGTATGAGTGAGCTGACAACGGTGAGGAAGAGAACACAATATCTCCAGCTTCACCCAGACAAATCATATCACATTTCTTGGGTAATTCCTAATAAGTCCTGAGGTTCTTCACTGAGATGCCTATCCACATCTTCAGAGATGTCTGATGAGAACATCACATTGCTGTTCTCTCCTGAGAGAGTCAGATCAAATTTTACAGATGTTTCCATTAGATTCTGACATTCTACATGAACAGGTATACTCTCATTTCTAGAGATGTCTGAGATACTCTCAGGTGAGGTTGATCTGGAGGAAGAGGAAGTGGAGGGTGGGGTAGGGGTTGGGGAGGAATAGATGAAAGAAGGAATGGGCAATGGCGAAGAAGAGAATGCCACATCTGCTTCACCTGAGCAAATAGTACCAAATTCCTCAGGTGATTCTAATAGATCCTGAGTTTCTTCATCAAGAGGCCTACACTTATCTCCTGAGATGTCTGACGAGAACATCACATCTCCCTCCTCACCCCAGAGCATCAAATCAAATTGCAAAGATGTTTCCTTAAGGTTCGGACATTCCTCATCATTAGGCCTACCCTCATTTCCAGAGACGTCTGAGGAGAGGATCTCAGAGGAGGAGGATTTGGAGGAGGAGGAAGTGGAGGGTGGGGTGGGGGTTGCAGAGGAATAGATGAAAGAGGGCGCAGGCAACGATGAGGAGAATACCACACGCCCACTTCACCCAGGCAAATCACATCAAATTCCTCAGATGATTCCAATAGGTCCCTAGGTTCTTCATCAGGAGGCTTATCCACATCATCAGAGATGTCTGATGAGAGGATATCAGGGAGTAGGATCTGGAAGAGGAGGAAGTGGAGGGTGGCATGGGGGGTTGGGGAGGAATAAATGTAAGATGGAGCGGGCAATGGTGAGGAAGAGAGCACCACATCTCCAGTTTCACCCAGGCAAACGATACCACAGTCCTCAGCTAATTCTAATAGGTCCCGAGGTTCTTCACTGAGAGGCCTATCCAAATCTTCAGGTATGTCTGATGGGGAGATAATTACGCTGCTCTCCTCACCCCAGAGAATCAGATCAAATTCCATGGATGTTTCCATTAGGTTCTGACATTTTTCATCAACAGGCCTACTGTCATTTCCAGAGATGTCTGAGGAGAGAATCTCAGTGGAGGAGGATCTGGAAGAAGAGGAAGTGGATTGTGGGGTGGGTGTTGGGGAGGAATAGATGTAAGAGTGAGCTGGCAATGGCGAGGAAGAGAACACAATATCTCCAGCTTCACCCAGACAAATCATATCACATTTCTTGGGTAATTCTAATAAGTCCTGAGGTTCTTCACTGAGATGCCTATCCACATCTTCAGAGATGTCTGATGAGAACATCACATTGCTGTTCTCTCCTGAGAGAGTCAGATCAAATTTTACAGATGTTTCCCGTTAGATTCTGACATTCTTCATGAACAGGTCTACTCTCATTTCTAGAGATGTCTGAGATACTCTCAGGTGAGGTTGATCTGGAGGAAGAGGAAGTGGAGGGTGGGGTAGGGGTTGGGGAGGAATAGATGAAAGAAGGAATGGGCAATGGCGAGGAAGAGAATGCCACATCTGCTTCACCTGGGCAAATAGTACCAAATTCCTCAGGTGATTCTAATAGATCCTGAGTTTCTTCATTAAGAGGCCTACACTTATCTCCTGAGATGTCTGACGAGAACATCACATCTCCTCCTCACCCCAGAGCATCAAATCAAATTGCAAAGATGTTTCCTTAAGGTTCGGACATTCCTCATCATTAGGCCTACCCTCATTTCCAGAGACGTCTGAGGAGAGGATCTCAGAGGAGGAGGAGGAATTGGAGGAGGAGGAAGTGGAGGGTGGGGTGGGGTTGCAGAGGAATAGATGAAAGAGGGAGGGCAACGATGAGGAGAATACCACACGCCCACTTCACCCAGGCAAATCACATCAAATTCCTCAGATGATTCCAATAGGTCCCTAGGTTCTTCATCAGGAGGCTTATCCACATCATCAGAGATGTCTGATGAGAGGATATCAGGGAGTAGGATCTGGAAGAGGAGGAAGTGGAGGGTGGCATGGGGGTTGGGGAGGAATAAATGTAAGATGGAGCGGGCAATGGTGAGGAAGAGAGCACCACATCTCCAGTTTCACCCAGGCAAACGATACCACAGTCCTCAGCTAATTCTAATAGGTCCCGAGGTTCTTCACTGAGAGGCCTATCCACATCTTCAGGTATGTCTGATGGGGAGATAATTACGTTGCTCTCCTCACCCCAGAGAATCAGATCAAATTCCATGGATGTTTCCATTAGGTTCTGACATTTTTCATCAACAGGCCTACTGTCATTTCCAGAGATGTCTGAGGAGAGAATCTCAGTGGAGGAGGATCTGGAAGAAGAGGAAGTGGATTGTGGGGTGGGTGTTGGGGAGGAATAGATGTAAGAGGGAGCTGGCAATGGCGAGGAAGAGAACACAATATCTCCAGCTTCACCCAGACAAATCATATCACATTTCTTGGGTAATTCTAATAAGTCCTGAGGTTCTTCACTGAGATGCCTATCCACATCTTCAGAGATGTCTGATGAGAACATCACATTGCTGTTCTCTCCTGAGAGAGTCAGATCAAATTTTACAGATGTTTCCGTTAGATTCTGACATTCTTCATGAACAGGTCTACTCTCATTTCTAGAGATGTCTGAGATACTCTCAGGTGAGGCTGATCTGGAGGAAGAGGAAGTGGAGGGTGGGGTAGGGGTTGGGGAGGAATAGATGAAAGAAGGAATGGGCAATGGCGAGGAAGAGAATGCCACATCTGCTTCACCTGGGCAAATGGTACCAAATTCCTCAGGTAATTCTATTAGATCCTGAGTTTCTTCATCAAGAGGCCTACACTCATCTCCTGAGATGTCTGACGAGGAGAACATCACATCTCCCTCCTCACCCCAGAGCATCAAATCAAATTGCAAGGATGTTTCCATAAGGTTCGGACATTCCTCATCATTAGCCTACTCTCATTTCCAGAGACGTCTGAGGAGAGGATCTCAGAGGAGGAGGAGGAATTGGAGGAGGAGGAAGTGGAGGGTGGGGTGGGGGTTGCAGAGGAATAGATGAAAGAGGGAGTGGGCAACGATGAGGAGAATACCACATCGCCCACTTCACCCAGGCAAATCACATCGAATTCCTCAGATGATTCCATTAGGTCCCGAGGTTCTTCATCAGGAGGCTTATCGACATCATCAGAGATGTCTGATGAGAGGATCTCAGGGGAGGATCTTCTGGAGGTGGAAGTAGAGGAGGGTGGGCTGGGAGTTGGCGAGGAATTGATGATGGAGGGGGTGTGCAACAATGAGGAGAACACCACAGCGCCCACCTCACCCAGGAAAATCACATCAAATTCCTCGGGCGTTTCTTCATTGGTCATAGAGAAGCTGCTATGACTGCCAGTCATGATGACAGCTTCGTTCAGATGTGCCTGAATATGTGCTGATATGACCCAGAGACCTGTGGAGAGAAGGAGTATGAAAAGACTTTGCAGAGAGGCACACTCTTTGTGGCAATGAGCAAGTCGACTCACCTGGATGCTCTAAAGGAGTGATCTTACTCTACAGGATCTGTCCTCCTGGGCAGTCATCATACAATAACAGAAGGAGTAAGATGATTCTCCAAGGAGTAGTCACTGCAACCCAAATTTTGAGTCTCGGAGACCTGTTGGAAAGCATTGGTGCTGTGGGGGAGTCCCTTTATCCTCTGGTGGAAGTCTCCCCAGTTTATGTTCAGGATGGCCCCCTCTCTTTGACCTTTGCTCCTTACTGAACCTCCTATACTCTATCACTTGATATGAGATCTCAAGCTGTCACCATGCAGTGACGAGAACTGCTGTGCCAGGAAAGAAGCGGAACCTTATAGTACAGATACCAAGCTCTTCCATGGGGCCTTGCACCAACAGAACAGGTAATATTCTAAGGATAATATTCTAATGGTCCTTAGACTTTTGGGTCTCTAGGTATTGGGGTTCTCTCTTGCTTCCCTTTGGGGTTTTAAGTCTAAACTAGCTCTCCTTGTCTGAAAACCCCAATCTACTGTCTCACATCAAGCATCTCTCATTTCTGAGGGACTCAGAGTTGTGCTGACCCATGCCAATCACCCCCAGGTGACAGCAGTGCAGAGCAGGTCTCCGTGCAGACCCCCTCTGTGTGCTCTGGGGGTCCCACCTCCTCAAGAAGCCACACTTCATCCCAGCAGGGAATATTGTCTTGCCCTTTACTCACCAGACAGAGAAGTCTATGGGTCAAGGTCCTTATACCTGGGAGGCAGGGAGGGGCTCCCTTCCTGACAGCCTGCCTAACAGGAAGAGTACAACCTTGGGTTGCTCTGCAAACACTTATGTCTGGTGTTGAGGCATTTTCAGTTCTTCAGTGGTCTCTAATTCATGCTCTGCTTAACCTCAAATTACTCACAGCAGGACCCTCCCCCACCCGTGGCCCCCGAGGTAGAAGTAAGGAGACACTTCACCTCATCTTTGTAGAGTTACAAAGACACAACTCAATGTCTCTGGGTCCTATCCCATCACATTTTATATAATTAAGTGTTGGGCATACAATCACACGTGTGGTCTCTGTGGGAGCATATCAATAATTTCTTATACAGTGGGCCCAAAAGGCACAATGGATACATTTGTTATTTAATAATCTCCATTGACTTTTTTTCTAAGAACATATTCATTTACCATATTTAGAGAATTAGCTCCAACAAGCAATATAAAATAGATTATTCAGTATATGCTTAGGACAGGCTCAAACAGAAGTTGAAAAAATTTTGAAGTGTTGTCCCTAGGTGCAGTGGTGGTGGGTTTGGGGCTGACTAGTAAAAACCCAATATGTTCTAGAAATTCAGAAAGTGTATGCAAGAACAGAAATCAGTCAGATTCTCACATAACAACCCAGAAAAAAGGCATAACATTATCAATACCATTCCCATATATATAGGCTATTATGGCCAATATAATAAGTGCTTGCTAAGGTAGCATGCATGGGGCTAGGGGCTGGAAAAAGAGGGTCTTTGGTGGTGGAGGGAGCACACTGGTGGTGGGATTGGTGTTTCACAATACAGTTGTTAAAAACGATGAAAGTTTCTAACAACTGTATTGTGAAAAACTGCACTTTGAGCTCACAGAATGGGAAAGAATCTTCACCCAATGCCCATCTGATAAGGATTCAATATTCATGATATATCAGACATTGTTAGAACTTTACAAGAAGAAGACAACCAACCCCATAAAAATGAGGAGTACAAAAGAACAGAAACTTCCTCAAAGAAGAAATTTGAATGGCCAAAAGACATATAAAAATGTTCATCATCACTAATCATCAGGTGCAAATCAAAATAATAATCAGGAGGAGAAGCCAGAAGCCTGGAGTGGCAAGCTCACCATCTGGCCCCCTCACCCCATGCCCCATTGCCGTCTAACTCCCCTTCCAACCCCAACTCAAGTGAACACCTGAAATACTGCGTGGGACTCGCCCAGCCCCTAGCCTGAAGCCAGGGTAAGAAGGGTAAGAAGGAGGAGCCAGATATCTGGAGTGGCACAATCGCCATCCATAACCCTCCCCCCTCCCCGACCACAGTCCAACATGTCTCACACCGGAAATTTCAAAACTCCACAGACATTAGTGTGTCAGTGTGAAGTACTCGTTAGTGAATATCCTACATAGAGGCAATGGGGAAAATAGCCCACAATATTCCTTACCTCCCACAAAACTCTGCAAACAGCCTAAACATCCCTTAACTGTACAGCCTATCCATACAAGAACACACAATTTGCAAACTACAAAGGCAGTAATGGTAAAGAAATGCAGAATTACACCAAGCTCTGTGAGTGAAGTCACTAGCCCAGATGAACCAAGCAATTACGATGAGTTATAGAAACTGACAAGGAATTTCAGAAGAAAATGTTAAAGATGCAAAAGAAGCTCAAAGAAGCAATGGAACACAAAGTCAATAAAATACAAAAGGACATGAGAAAAAAGAAAAACTTAAACATCTACTCTAAGACGAGACAAAACCAAAAAGTACAATAAACCTATACAGAAAGACGGCACAAAATCCCATGACAAAAATCTCTCTCAGGGTCAACGGTCTAAATACACCAGTTAAGAGACACAGTGGCAAAATGGATCAAAAAAATTGAATGCTGCTGCCTTCAAGAAACACAGCTGAATAATTGGAGCAAAGAAAGGCTCAAAATAAAAGGCTAGAAAGAAATCCTTCACTCAAACAACCCCAACACAAAGGCCGGGGTCGCCATACTGGTATCCGAAAACAGATTTCAGGTTGAAGAAGGTCAGAATGGACAGTGATGGTCATTACTTAATAGTCAAGGGATACCTATATCAGGAAGAAATTATGCTACTAAACATATATGCACCCAACGAGGGGCGAGCAAAATATCAAAAACAACTACTAATAGACTACAAAGATTATATTGACAGCAACACAATTGTAGTTGGAGACTTCAACTGCTCTATCAACTCTGGATAGATCAACAAGATTGAAACTTACCAAGGAAATAATGGCCCTAAAAGGAAATGGATGAAAGAGCGCTGGTAGACATATACAGGGCATTTCATCCCCAAAAAGCTGAATACACACACTGAGCCAATTAATACCTCCATAAAGCGAATAAGATAGAAATTGTGCCAACTATTTTTTTTTCAGACCACGATGCACAGAAACTAGAAGTTAATCATACACAAAAACGGAGACTAACACCAAGCACCTGGAAACTAAACAGCTCACTGCTGAACAACCAACAAGTCATAAAAGAAATCAAAGAGGAAATCCAAAGATTCCTGGAAAAAATGAGACTGAAGACACGAATTACCAGAACTTGTGGGATACAGCAAAAGCAGTGCTAAGAGGCAAGTTCATAGCTCTTCAAGCATTCATCAGAAAAGAGGAAAAGGCTATCACAAAGAGTCTGACTTCATAAGATTTTAGAAAACGATCAGCAAAAGGAGCCCAACCAAGGGAGACAGAAAGAAATAATAAACGTGAGCGGAAATCAATGAGATGGAATGTCAATAAACCATCCAGAAGATCAACAAAACCAAAAGCTGATTCTTTGAAAAAGAAAGAAGATTGACAAACCACTTGCAAGACTTGTAAGAAAAGGAAAAGAGAGAACCCAAATAAATAGAATCAGAAATGAAAACGGGACATCACAACAGAAACCCCAGAAATTCAAAAGATCATCAGAGATTACTATGAGAGCCTGTATGCCATGAAACAAGAGAACCTAGAAGAAATGGACAAATTCCTGAATTCCTATAGCCTCCCAAGTCTGCAACAAGAAGATTTGGAATACCTCAACAAAACTATCTCCATCGAGGAGATGGAATCGATAATCAAAAGTTTCTCAAAACAAAAAAGCCCAGGTCCAGATGGATTCACCAGTGAATTCTACCAAACTTTTGAAGAGGACCTATTCCCAATCCCTTTCAAGCTCTTCCAGGACACTGAAAAAAAACAGAAACACTGCCAAATAGCATCTATAAGGCACATATCTCCCTGATACCCAAAGCAGAGAGAGATGTCACAAAAGAGGAAAACAACAGACCAATCTCCCTGATGAACACAGATGCTAAGATCTTCAACAAAATACTTGTAAATAGAATCCAAAGAGTCATAAAAAAAGATTATGCACCATGACCAAGTGGGATTCATCCCGGGTATGCAAGGATGGTTCAACATCCGCAAGTCAATCAACATAATACATCATATATCAAAAAGAAAAATAAAAACACATGATATTATCAATAGATGCAGAGAAGGCATTTGACAAGATTCAACACCCATTCATGATAAAAACTCTCAGTAAAATCGGAATTTAAGGAACCTTCCTCAATATAATCCAGGCCATCTACTACAAGCCCACAGCAAACATCATTCTCAATGGGGAAAAAACTAAAAGCCTTCCCCTTAAGATCAGGGACAAGACAAAGGCTGCCCACTCTCACCACTTCTATTCATTATATTACTGGAAGAACTTGCCATAGCAATCAGGGGAGAAAAAGATATTAAGGGCATCCGGATAGGAAGGGAAGAATCCAAGTTGTCACTATTTGCAGATGACATGATATTATACCTGGAAAACCCTAAACTCTCTACCAAGAAGCTCCTAGAAATAATAGATTCCTAGAGTAGAGTGACAGGGTACATAACCAATACCCAAAAGTCAATGGCCTTCCTTTATGCACACAATGAATTAGAAGAAAGGAACATTAAAGAAACTATCCCAATCACAGTTGCACCACAGAAAATCAAATACCTAGGAATCAGTTTGACAAAGAATGTAAAAGATCTCTACAAAGAAAACTACAAAACGTTACTTCAGGAAATATAAGAGGACCTGAGGAAATGGAGAAATATTCCCTGCTCATGGATTGGAAGGATTAATATTACCAAAAGTGTAATACTCCCTAGAGCTTTATACAGATTCGATTCGGTCTCTATAAAGATACCCATAATGTTCTTAAAATAAATTGAACAAACACTCCTGAAATTTTTATGGAATAATAAACCCTCATGAATAGCTAAAGCAATCCTTGGGAAAAAGAAGATGGAAGGTATCACTTTCCCTAACCTCAAACTCTACTACAAAGCAGTTGTAATTAAGACAGTGTGGTATTAGTATAGAGACAGACCCATAGACCTATGGCATATAACAGAATATCCTGAAACACACTCTCACATATACAACCACATAATCTTCAATAAAGGAGCAAAAATATTAAGTCGAACAAGAAAGACTCTTCAACAAATGGTGCTGGGAAAACTGAGCAGTGACGTGTAAAAAATGAACTTAGACCTCCTTCTAACGCCATGCACAAAAGTCAGATCAAAATGGATTATAGATCTCAACATCAGGCATGAAAATATATGCTACATCGAAGAAAACAGGAAAAACACTCTATGACATAGAAACTAAAAGTATCTTCATAGAAACTAAAAAGTATGACACACCACTGACCAAGCAAATGGAAGCGAAGCTAAACAAAATGGGATTATATAAAACTGAGACCAAAACCCAAACATGAACATCTTATTAACATCTTTGTAACTGTATATCTCACAGTGGTATAATCAAATATTAAAAAACTGAAAAGCTTTTGCACCTCAAAATAAATGGTGACCAAGATACAAAGACAATCCACAGAGTTGGAAAGGATATTCAACCAATACCCATAAGACAAAGGGTTAATATTCAGGATATATCAGCCACTGGTAGCACTTTACAAGAAAAAACAGCCAACCCCATCAAAAAATGGGGAGAAGAAATGAACAGAAGCTTCAAAAAGAAGAAATTCAAATGGACAAAAGGCATATGAAAAAGTGCTCTTCATCATTAATCATCAGGGAGATGCAAATCAAAACAACAAGGAGGTACCATCTCACACCATAGAGACTGGCACACATACAAAACAGCAAGAACAACCGGTGCTGGCGTGGATGCCGGGGAAAAAGGCACTCTCATTCACTGTTGGTGGGAGTGCCGACTGGTCCAGCCCTTTGAAAAACAATATGGGCATTCCTCCGAAAACTAGATATTGAGCTCCCCATTTGATCCAGCTATACCACTCCTGGGAACATACCCTAGAGACCCAAAAGCACATAGCAGAAACACTATCTGTACTTCTTTATGCATCGCTGCATTATTCATAACAGCTAGAATCTGGAATCAACCTAAGTACCTTAGAACAGAGGACTGGCTAAAGAAACCGTGGTAAAGCTACACTATGGAATACTATGCAGCTGTCAGAAAAGGCGAAATTATGAAATTTACCTGCAAATGGATGGACATGGAGACTATCATGCTGAGTGAAATTAGTCAGAAGGAAAAGGTCAGATATAGAATGACTGCATTTATTAATAGGATATAAATAGATACCAGTGTTTTACTAAGTGTGGGAAATGGTAATGGCAGATTAAAACCTACCATTGAATATACACAAAGAGACTTAAGTGATAAACTCTAAATATCTGCAGGGCTAGCCACTGTAAAGATAAGATAAA
>JAJIBD010012323.1:0-35656 GCA_021461705.1 Cryptotis parvus
TAAGAAAAGTTATTTTATAAAGCTTTTTTTCTAGAGGCCTCCCAAGCAGCACTTAGGGTCCGGGCCTCTCCTGGGCGTCCTCAGCCTTTGGGCCTGCCTGGCTGGTCAGTGCTAAAATCCAGTGGTGTGGAACTGCTTAGGCCGCTGGGAGCCCCGAGCTCAGGGGTCGTTGTGGCAAGCTCTCACCTAGGCCTTTTGTATTACCTTTTAACAAACAAGATTCATTCATTTACGGGTGCTTCAGAGATGGAGGGAAAAAATGAGATAAACATGATGATGTCTAATAGGCCCTTTCATCTTTGCCACCCTAACTCGCCCACACCGTTTACCTGTTGCAAACATTCCACAGTGTTGTTATAGGATCCGTCTTGGGTTTGCCTTTCAAGCCAGTTCTTGATCTCTGGGAGGAAACCTTTGTCACGGGGAGGTTGGGTGTGTGCGGAACAGCAGGCTTTGACGTTTGCACAAGTTCACTGTGCAAATGTCAGAGCCCCAGCCAAACTCATCAGCTCATCGCTTTGTAGCCCATTGACCAGAACTCTGCTATGTCAGTGGCTTGTCCCTGTGCAATATTCTAGAAGAACTACCAGTCCCCCCACCCTCCACCCCCCACCAGCTCCCGCCTTTCAGAAGCATGAGGACTCACTGAAGAGCCTTGATAAATGGGCTAGAAATGTGGTCGAACCTCTGTGGGCTTTTATGAGTGTTTGTTTTCAGAATTCTGGCTCACAGGGTGTTTACTTCAAGCTGAAACCTGTAGTCTCACACAGGCGTAGGTAGTGAGTCACCATGTATTATAATCACCAAGATGAGCACTGCCATTTAATTGAGCACTTTCTTTATTCTGGGAATTCTTTGGGCTCTGACCCTCATCAGTCTGCTTTATGTCTATAAACTCTTGTGCAGCTGGCAGTGTAATTGTCATCATTTTCTGTAGGAGGAGAAGGGGGTAAAGGCGTTGTCGCCGGTGGTGATACCAACTGCCTCAGATCACAGACTATGTTCTGTAGCCAGCTTGTCCTGTTCCAGTAGTTTCTCTGAGAAGGGACGTGGTAACATTCCACCAGCAGGACTAGGAAAATGAACATCTGCTGGTGGAGAGCCTGTGAGGGCTTTGGAAGCCCACTTAGGTGGGCGCTGGTCTTAAAGCATCCTTTCAGCCTGATGGAGAACTCCGGAAAGCTGAAACCTTTCTCCATGAGTGTCTGTCTGAAGAAAATATCCCTTCTCTCCTGGTCTTTTTGTTTACAGAGGCTAGGTCCTCAGCCACCAGCGCTCAGGTGTCTTGATTTCTTTTTTTCCCATGGCTCTTTGCCATGATCGTAATCGGTGCCTCACAAACCCCGTTGAATCTCCCTTGAGAGGTGGAATGTGGCCCTGGTGTGTTAAGTGTAGGATGAGTTATGAGGCACTTTACCCATCATCCTTCCTTCTTCCTTCCGTCTTGGAGTCACTCCTCCAGGGGGCTGCTTCCGTGTGGCTGTCAGGCCACCCTCATCTCACGGTCTGAGCCTCTTAAAGCAGATTCTGTTCCCACCATGCACCTGCCTCCTACCTGCAGTGTACACTGCTTAGTACACTGAACGGTGAAAGGTGCCCACCATGGAATAATGGGTTTTCACTTGTAGTTCTATGTTTTCCTCATTGGTGGCCAAGCTGCCTCAGACCCTGGGACAAATGACCTTTGTTTTCAAAGGCCACACATGCCATCGTTCACAGACTGTTGTAAAATGACATCTCACCATGAAGTGACAGCCACAGTGGTCTTCAAGTCTGACCCCCTCTATTTTATTCTTTCTTTGACTTTGGGTCATACCTGGCTATGCTCAGGGGTTGCTCCTGGCTCTGCATTCAGGAATTATTCCTGACAATGCTTGGAGCACCATATGGGATCAACCTGGATCACCCACACACAAGGGAAGCTCCTTACCTACTATTCTATTGCGCCAGCCCCTGGCCCCCTCTTTCATATATCATAATGATCACATCCAAAAACAGCTGAACTTAATGAGCAAAAGAAGCATGAATTTGGAGATCCCATCCTGGTCAAACAATTTTCTATGGGTTGGAGAGATAATAGAAGGTTAAGATGTTTGCATGCAGCCGCCCAAGGTTCAGTCTCCAGCACTACATACTGTGCCCAGAGCTCCACCTGGAGTGATTCCTGAGCACAGAACCTGTAGTTTGCCCTAGGCACAGCCAGCTGTGACCTCCACAAAACTTTCTATGGACTCTCAACTTCAAAGGCATTTTCACACAAGGCCAACAGGGACAGATTATCATGTTGGTTGGGAGCCAGCTACCTGCCACTGTGAGTGTCTTTTATTTTCTATGCCATTTTGATTTCCACAGCAGTTTGTACATTTGAGAAATTTTAGGCAGTTACAAACAAAAGTCTGTTGTGGAAGAGAATCCCTGTGTAGACAGTCTGCTTTATCATCAAGGGAAGTAGCCAGTGTTCAGACACTCTTCCTCAACAGTCTTTCTCTATCCAAGCTGGACCCTGAGATTTCAGGCTTCTCTGCATGCAGAGTCAATGTCACTCTCTTCCCTTGGCCTGCCTCTGATTGTCTTTCACCTTGACTTGCCTCCTCTTGTTTTCCTCTCAGAGCATGGCTGCTTCCTTTGACTACGTCTTACAACTTTTATTGGGATTTTTGTTTGTTGGTTAATTTGGGTCACACCCTGAGACATTCAGGGGTTACTCCTGGTTCGTTACTCAGAAATTACTCCTGGCAGTGCTCATGGGACCTTATTGGGTGCCAGAGATCAAACCCAGGTTGGCCGTGAGCAAGGCAAGCACCCTTCCTGCTATACTTTCTCTCCAGCCCCTACCTTGCAGCGTTTCCTTCTCTTCTTCCACTGTTTGCTGCATACATAAATTAAGCATTAAAACTTTTTGTTCTTTGTTGAAATGTTTTTTTTTCTCTTTTTGGGGGTCATACCCTGCAATGCACAGGATTTACTCCTGGCTCTGCACTCAGGAATGACTCCTGCCTTTGCTGGGGACCATATGGGATCGAACCTGGGTTGGCCACATGCAAGGCAAACGCCCTCCCTACTGGACTGTTGCTCCGGCCCTGAAATCATAAGTTTTTAAAAGATTCACTACAGGAAACTGAATTATCATTTTTAAACAGGAAACTGCTATACTTCAGAAAGTTTAAGATTTTGAGAATAGTAAGGGAGGGGTGAGAAGAGGGGAAACTGGGGGCATTGATGGTGGGAAATGTACACTGGTGAAGGATGAAACTCAATCATGAACAACTCCGTAACTGTGTGTCTCATGGTGATTCAATGTAAAACATTAAGTTTTTTAAAAATATTTTGTTAATATAGCCCAGGCTATATTAAAAAAAAAAAACACATTCTAGCTGGGTCTTCATGCTGAGGGATGTACACGTTTGTAGAGACCATTGGTTCTTGGTTTTTATGCTTTTGTGCTTAAGACTGTAAATACCATATGCTCAGAACACAAAACATTTATTTGGAAGGATGTATGCACACCTGTGTTTATTGAAGCACTTAGCACAATATATAGGATTTTAAAACAACCCAAATGCCCAACTGTGGGTGGATGAATCAAGAAGTTGTGGTTTACTATGCAGCTGTAGAAAAGAACAAATCATGTAGTTTATACCACACAGATGAAACTAGAGGGTTTCATGCGGAAAGAAATCAATCAGAAGGAGAGGGACAGATACAGAATGATCTCATATGTGGAATATACAGAGTAAGGGATCAGTAAGTGATCAAAAGCAACAGGACTGAAGCGTTGGTCCACAGAATGGAGTCTATGGACCCATGAAGAGGGGAAGTGAGAGGTTCCTTAGGGTTAATGGTGGAGGGAAGCGGGCTTTCTGGTGGTGGGTGTTGTGTTGGAATGATATGGGTAGGAGACTGTCATTGACAGTATCACAAATAACAGTACCTAAGTAAAGACAGTGGGAGGCTGGTGGTGCAGAGTATAGATGAGGAGTTGACTCTGTCCTCTCAGGGTCTAGTGAAAGCTGGAGATGTGAGCATTACTGTGAACCCAGACCTGTGCGTGCCTGCCCTCCTGGGCCCTCCTAACAGGGGCAGTCCATGTGGCAAGGCTATTCAACTCAACCATGTTCCTGGAGCTCTCTTTGAGAAGTTATTTCTTACCTGGAACGAATCTGGATTCAGTCAGTCTTGTAGAGTTGCTCAGAGTTGATTACCTGCCTGAATCCAAATGTCTGCAGTGCACTTACAAGCTCTGTGGGCATTGATCAGACTTCTCTATCACTGGTAGCTTTTACTCTTTCACCTGTAAAATGGAGACAAGACTATGACCGAGCTCCATAGAATTGTAAGAAGTGCCTCAAGTGAGCCATTTCTCCTCTGGCCTTTGGAAAGAGTTTAATCAACATTGAGTGGGCTAAGAAAAGAAATGCTCCTTTTAGATTTGAATACTAACTATTGTTCTGTTTACATTGCCTAATAATACCCTCAAGTGTTTTCATTTTTATTTTTCCTCCTTCCGTCCAATCCCTATAGGCATGTACTTCTGATTCTGTGCAAATGGGACCTGGCCATTGGATTGACTTGCTTCGGGTGTTTTTCCTTTTCCAGGTGCTGGAAAGCTTTAAGATCATGGATTATAGCCTTTTGCTGGGAATCCACATTTTGGACCATTCCCTGAAAGACAAGGAAGAGGAGAGCTCTCAGAACGTGCCTGATGCAAAGCGGCCGGAGTGCAGAAGGTCCTCTATTCCACAGCAATGGAGTCCATCCAGGGTCCAGGGAAATCTGGAGATGGGAGCATTTCAGAGAATGAAGACACGTGAGTGCCTGCCCTCCTGGCACAGTCCACATTGTGGCTTATTTCTGGAGCTCTCTTTGAGAATCAGCTCTTAGCGGGCACTATCCCAGATTAAGTCAGCCTACATTTGTGTTCATCTATGAAGAGGTCTCGGTTATTATCATATGTTCACTCAGATAGTTTCTTTTTGAAAATAACTCCATTTTTAAGCAATGGCTAAAATGTTTTATCTCCATTTACTGCTAATCCAAAACATCCACCACAAGAGGACAAATAATCAACGGGTGTTTATGTAAAGATGTGAAAGTTTGCAGTTCAGAATTTGTTTTAGTTTTGACCCAGGCATAAGTGGTCTCTTCCCTCAGCCAGATGTGCTGCTAACAGCAAACGTAGTTTGTATACAAAATGCCTACCAACTAACAAAAACCATGATAACTAAAAGTGATTGTTAAAATGCTCAGTTGTTTTCCACTAGCTAGTATGTACTAGCGAGCAATGGGGCATAGAAAAAAATCATTTTCCTTTGTTCATAGATGCCTGACTTCAAGAATTTTACAAGTCACCAAATCACAAACATACTTCATTTTTGTAGAAGAAATTTATTCTTATTTAACATTTGTTAATCCTTGCTTGTAAATTCATCAGAATGTCCAGCAATTAATTAAACTGGTTATTCTATACCAGACTGTGAAATGCTACAGAGGCCACAATATCATTGAATATGAAAAAAGAATATCATGTAGCCATTGACGTTTTCAGATTATTACATTTGTTATAATCCCTTTTGTGGAATACTAAGTAGAGAGAGAGAAAAGGTATACCAGATATTAATGTTAGTTATCTCTGCATCCTAGAAAGGTATTGTTTATGTATTTTTATGCTTTTCTATACTTTATTTTAAAATTTCATAGTGAAAATATAAAGGTGACATTTTAAAAACTCTTGTTTATGGTTTTCAAATAAGATACATATTAGGGGGTGTGTGGGATATGAGGGTCTTTGGTGGTGGGAAAGACACATTGGTGGTAGGATTGGTGTGGCAATACTTAATACTTGAAGTAATATGAACAATTTTGCAAGTCAGGGTGTTTAGATAAAGCTTAGAAAATTAAAAAATGAAAGTCATGGAAATAAATGGACTACTTCTTTACTTGAATTCTTCCCATGTGGCTCTCTAGTGGTGAAAGTGATGGTGTTCTCTGTGTGAAGTATCAATGTGGATTTCAAGAAGGCTTTAACTGAAGAAATAAAAAAGACAAAAATGATGAAGGGAGAGATAGTTCAGAATTCCTAATGATTATCCCTTTTCAGTTGTAGTCTGTTTAACAGAAATGGTCTTTACATCCCTATGTTTATATTCCAAAATATATTTTTGTTAAAATTCCTAATGATTATCCCTTTTCAGTTGTAGTCTGTTTAACAGAAATGGTCTTTACATCCCTATGTTTATATTCCAAAATATATTTTTGTTAAAATTCCTAATGATTATCCCTTTTCAGTTGTAGTCTGTTTAACAGAAATGGTCTTTACATCTCTATGTTTATATTCCAAAATATATTTTTGTTTTATCCACAGAATGGGAGGCATTCCAGCTAAAAGCCATAAAGGAGAAAAATTACTTTTATTTATGGGCATCATTGATATTCTGCAGTCCTATAGGTAAGAAATACAGGAAGGTGTTCTTTCCGTTTATAAATGACTTAACAGTTTTGGAAATTCAACAAATGGAAGTGATTTTTTTTCTCACTTTTTATACTCATTTTGTATTTTTCTGCTTAGGTTAATGAAGAGATTAGAGCATTCCTGGAAAGCTCTTGTTTATGACTGGGTGAGTGTCACAGGCTTCTTATTAAATTATAGAGATTTCTGATTTCTCTGAGACTTTAAAGTATGTCTAGCAAGAAGAGGGGAGAAATAAAGGCTTTTAAAACCTTAGTCTGAGGGGAGCATCTTGCTTCAAATCTAGAACTGACATCACTTAAATTTAAATTACTCCCCAAGTAGAGAACCTCCATCATTGTGGATAGGTGGAGCCCAGGAAACCCACATGACACCTTCTGCCTGTGCAGTCTCTGAAGAACCCAGCTATGAGATGAGGAGAAAGAAAAGAATGAAACTTGGTGGAGGGAAATGGGCACTGGTAGAGGGATGGGTGCTGGAACACTGTATGACTGAAACCCAAATATGAACACTTTTGTAACTATATATCTCACGGTGGTAGAATTTAAAAAAAAATTTAATTAAAAAAAGAAGAAGGAAGCTTGCTTATAGAGCTGGGGTCTCAGAAGTCCATTTGCAGAAGGGTTTGCACATGGGTGTCTGTGCACAGCCTGGATTAGGCCCCTGGGTTCACTGCCTTACCAGACACATTGTTTACATGCCTGGCTTGTTACCTGCCTTTCTTAGTCTGTTTCCCCTCTCTGCTAGAGGCTCAGTAATAGAACCTAGCACCTGTCTCAGAATTGCCAGTTTAACAGGGGCCAGAGTGACAGTACAACGTGTAGGGTGCGTGCCTTGCACTCAGCCTGCCCAAGTTCTCTTCCCCGTGCCTCATGTGGTCCCCTGAGCTTGGCAGGAGTGATCCCTGAGCAGAGAGCCAGGAGTAAGCCCTGAGCACAGTGGATGTAGCCTAAGAATGCAGGCTTGGAGCCAGAGAGATAGCACAGTGGGTAGGGCGTTCGTGTTGCACATGACAGCCCAAGTTTGATCCCTGTCCTCTCTGGTTTCCCGGGCACAAGCGGAAGCAATTCCTGAATGTAGAGCCTGGAGTAGCCCCTGAGCCTTACTGGGTGTTGCCCCGCACCCCCTACCCCCCAATAAAAGAATGCAGTCTTGGTCTTTCTCTCTCCACTGCTCTTCTCCCTGCTCTACCCTCTCCTTCCTGTCCCTGTCCTACCCACTCTGTCTCTGTCTCTCTTCTCCCTCTCCCTCGCTTCCTTTCTTATCTCCCCCTTTCCTTAATGTTTTCACTCCTCCCCCTCTCTCCTTCCATGCTGTCTGTCTCTTCCAGAGAGAGGCACAGTCCAGCTGAGTGTAACTCATGCTGCATCCCTCCTTATTTCCAAATAACTGGGCTGGTGAATACGTCCCTTCCAGACACCCGGTAGAGAACATGGGCAGGCAGTGGGACTCTCCCACTGTCCGTGCTGCACTATGTGGGGGTTTAGAGCCTGCTTCTGCCTCTGTGGGTAGCTGACTGGGGGCGGGAGTGCCAGGGATGCCATGAAAATTTGACAACAGGGGCTGGAGCGATAGCACTGCAGGTAGGACATTTACCTTGCTTACGGCCGACCGGGTTCAATACCCAGCATCCCATATGTTCCCTCGAGCACTGCCAGGAGTAATTCCTGAGTGTAGAGCCAGGAGTAACCCCTGAGCATTGCTGAGTGTGACCCAAAAAGCAAAAAAAAAAAAAGAGAGAAGAAAAGAAAAAAAATTAACAACAGTAAGAGGAAAGGGGAAAGTTGTAAGAAGCCATGGTCTGAGGATCATTATGTGGTCATTGTGACCTGTTCCTCCAGGCTGCGTCCTCCATAGCCTGCTAATCACACAGTTCCCTTATGTCTCATAAATACATATGTACATATTATGATACCAATATCCAAGGTCAAGTGAAACATGTTTCAGGAGGTTTTGTCAAAAGTTCGAAATTATCACTAACGTGTGGGAGTCAGAGGCTAGGTAAGACAGAAAATGGAACAGTGTGCTAACAATTGTCGAAAGTACTGATACCAACCTAGAACTGAGCATTAAATAGAGGCAGAAAGATACACATGACAACCCTTTAATGTATGTTCTGTAATGCATAGTCTGGAAGGGAAGGAAAAGAGAAAGAGATAGAGAGAAAGGGAAAGAGCCTGCCATGGAGGTGGGCTGGGGGAGGGAAGGGAACCGGGGACATATCTCACGGTGGTATAATAAAATACTAAAAAAAAATACCCTGTTTCAAGATGGTGAAACTGAGACATGGAGCTGCTGCCTTTCCCCAGGTTCACACCCTTTTTACAATTACTCATGTCAAAATTACTCATTACAACATTACTCATTACTTTTTACAATTACTCATGTCAAAATCAAGGCTCTGGCCCTGGGATCTAATGTGTGTAATATATTCTTCAAACCCACATTCAGACTCTTTCTATGATCTATTAAACTTTTTTGGAGTTCTTCTATTAAATCAGCAAATGTACTTTCCCTAGAAGTGAGTAATAAGCAAGTAATTTCCAAATATATGAACTCTGTCAGTCTCCTTTTCAGGGGACTGAAAAATTATAACAATTTGCCCTTTACTTCCTAAAGACTGAGACCAAGCATAAGAGAATTGAGTCTACAACTTAATCCAATCCAACTCTGCCTAATGAAAAGTAATTCCATGGAACCAGGGTCAGCCCTCAGCCCGATCTCCGAGCACCCTGTCTGGTATCTCCGCACCTTGCCACTTGGAGATACAGTAACACACTTTTTCTTTGCCTCCATGTCTATTTTGTTTGTTTGTTTGTGTGTTTTGTTTTGTGAGTCACATCCAGCAATGCTCAGGGTTTACTCCTGGCTCTGCACTCAGAAATTTCTCCTGGCAGAGCTCGGGAACTGCATGCAAAGTAAACGCCCTACATGCTGTACTACCTCTCCGACTCTAACTTCCATGCCTTTTACCTTTGTGCTATTTTCCTTGCTTATGTTCCCATTTTTATTCGCTATTGAAAGTATTCTTCATTTTAGAAGATACTTAGGGGGCCAGAGTGATAGCACAGCCGGTAATGGACGTTTGCCTTGCATGTGGCCAACTCAAGTTCTATCCCCGGCATCCCATATGGTCCCCCAAGCACCACTTGGAGTAATTCCTGAGTGCAGAGCCAGGAGCCTGAGCTTTGCTGAGTGTGACCCAAAAAGCCAAAAAAAAAAAAAAAAGTACTTTTGGTGTCAGTTGTCTGCATGTAAAAAGGAAATTGTAAAGCTCCTTCTGGGGCCCAAGGTACAGTAGAGCACGTAGGGCACTGCCTTAGTGCAGCCAACTCTGCTTTGGTTCCCAGCACCACATCTGGTGCCCGGCGACCACCACGGGTGATCCCTCACCAGCTCCCAGAGAAACCAGTTTGTAGATCCTTCTATCCTGAAGTGTACTGTCCGGAGAAAATCCCTATCACTTGATTTGTCTTTTTCAGGACACTGTTTCGGTTCATAGACCAAGCTTTTATGCAGACAGATTTCTAAAGTTTATGAATTCCAGAGTTTTCAAGAAAATTCAAGGTAAGATTTATTTATTTATTTTTACACATTTGCTGATTTTATGATGTCTGTCTTTTTTTATTTTCTTTCTGTGTCATACCTGGCAATTCTCAGGGCTTATTCCTGGCTCTGTACTCAGGAATTACTCCTGGCAGTGCTCGGGAACCGTATGAGATGCTGAGAATCAAACCGGGTTGGCTGCATGCAAGGCAAACGCCCTACCCGCTGTACTGTCCCTCCAGCTCTACAATGTCTATCTTTAGAATATACTTTTTTGGAAGAGTTTAAACTGTTTATCTTGTATTTAGAAATCACTTGGTAATTAAAGCTTTGTCAGTCAGATATTTCAGAATTCCATGGTTATTAGAATCCTATTTTTATTATAGAAACGTTTAGAACAGACTCTATTCCAACATTTGATTATATTACCTAAATCTACAATGATAAATCAACTAATGAGACAATATGTAATCAATAAAATAGCGATAGCCCAGCGGGTAGGGCGTTTGCTTTGCACGTGGCGGCCCATGCCGGCCTGGGTTTCGATCCCGGCATCCCATATGGTCCCCGAGCACCGCCAGGAGTGATTCCTGAGTGCAGAGCCAGGAGAAACCTCTGAGCATTGCCAGGTGTGACCCAAAAAGCAAAAAAATAAATAAATTAATTAAATGATACATTAAATGTATACTTTAAGCCTTATGTATATAGATATTTCACTCATCTGTAGTTACTGGTCTGTATATTTAAAACAAAATTCTAATGGCATATATAACATTCACAGAGGCTAGTCTCATAGACTGCTTTTCAGGACAGAATATATGTTAGGCCACAAAACAAGTCTCAGTAAATTGTAAAAGTTATATTGTTCCAGGCATATCTCTAATCCCAATTGAATGACTCAGTAAAAGAAGAAAACTGGAAAATTTGCAAATAGATGAAAATTTAACCAACACACTCCCAGACTACCAATTGAGCTCCAAATTTATGGCATGCAAAAGCAGATAGTTCTCAGAGGAAACACCTACGTTAAAACAAAGATGCATAATATAGACTTCAGGCTGAAAAAGGCTAAAAAAAAGACCCAAATATGTTCCTTAACTTTCCATGTTGAGGAACTAGTTAAAAAAAGAACAAGATTGATAATAATAATGTGAAGCAGGAGATTATTGGGATTTTTTCCCTTAAATGAATCTATTAAATTTCCTGCAATGAATATGTTCTCTAAGTAATAAGTTTTTAACTAAGTAGAAAAAAATAAAGTAACACCAGTATTAGATGTGTTACTTTATCATTTACTTATTTTGTGATTCATATTCATAATTGAAAATAGAATATTTTGTCTTATTTACGTTTGTTTTTTCTTTTTTTGTGGCCACACCCTGCAATGCTCAAGGGTTGCTCCTGACTCTGCACTCAGGAATTACTCCTGACAGTACTTAGGGGACCATATAGGATGCTGGGGATTGAACCCGGGTCAGCTGCATGCAAGGCAAACTTCCTACCCGCTATACTATTGTTCTGGACAATAAATAAATAAATAAATAAATGAATGAATGAATGAATGAATGAATGAATGAATAAATGAATAAATAAATAGATAGATAAATAAGTAAGTGAATGAATGAATGAATGAATGAATAAAAGGTCATTTTAGCCATACAATGAAACCCAAAAAGGTAGAATGTTCTTATTTTCTATTTATTTAGGACATGCTTTTCTTTATAGTGTTTGAATTGTTTTGCTAATGGAAATGGAACACTGTGTTGTTTTTAAAATTTTATTTAAAAAAAAACATGATTTGCGGGTTATTGGTAGTCGTGTTTTAGACAAACGGTGTTCTGGCAGGAATGCCAGCACCACTGTCAACTTCTTTCCGGTGTCCTGATATTCCCTCCCACCCTTGCTAACTGTAGTCACCACATACTGTATTGTATGGGAGATTTGCATTTGGAAATGGTAACCTTTAACCAGCACTTCCCTGATCCACAGTCCCCAGAACACTCCTTTCTGTTTCACTTTCAGATTCTGCAAGAAATAAAGATCATACAGTGTGTGTCTTTCTCCTTCTGACAGGATTCCTTTAAGATCCAGCCATAAGGGTGTCACATGTGACCCCAGTGCCTTTTATTACTGTTGCTGCCTTTGTAGGAGAAATACTAGGGCCACCCGAGCACTGCTTGGGGGACATGCAGTGCCAGGAAGTAAATCCTAAGTCTCACACAGGGTTCTTCACCCACAGAGCAGCACATCCTTCATTTTTATGGGTGTATAGTATTCCGAATCTATGCATCACACACCACCTTGGTGGACTTTAGGTTGTTTCTCTCTTGGCTGTTGTGGATCATGCTCCTGAGGTGAGGGAACTATGAGTATCTCTTAAAGGGGGAGATTTTATTTCCTCCAAATATATATACAGAAGTAGCTCATGTTTCTTCCAAAGTGGCTGAAGCAGCTTAAATTCTCCCCAACAGTATGCCAGCATTCTCTCTCTCTCTCTCTCTCTCTCTCTCTCTCTCTCTCTCTCTCTCTCTCTCTCTCTCTCTCTCTTTGCGGCCCTTTTTATTCTGTGGCCTTTTGACAGTAGTCATTCCTAACAACTGTAGATGGTAATGCCTCATGCTTTTTTTTTTTTTTTTTTTTTTTTATTGCCCACATTATTACATTCAAAGCAAGAACCCTAAGGGTTAAAGTTCAGATATCCACACAGCAAAAGTTCTGCTACTAGACTTCCAAAGCATTTGTGTCCTTCCTGACCTTTGGCAGAGTTATTCATTTTAATTTATATTACTGGATAAGTAGAAAATGTTATCTGATTATCTGACTTTGTTTCTTGAGTACTGGTGATGCCAAACCATTGCTCATTTTTATTAGCCATTTGCAATTCCATCAAGAATTTAGCTTTTGTAATAGTTGCCTGTTTGTGTTGGAGGTTTCTTATTTTTTCCAAGTGATTTATATGAACTCTAAGTATTTAAAAATATCCCCTTTAGTCTAATTTCATTCTAAGGAAGACTTCTGTTTCACATTTGACCTCATCAGTGGCCTCTTAAAATTGTTGTTCATTTGAGAGCTCTGTAAATTGAATACATTTTTATTGCCTGTATTGGAATATATGAGAGTTATTACCCAGAGGGCAAGCTTGTGTGAATACCAAGGAGTGGTTTGTGTTTTCAAGGATAAACTTCCACCTCCCTCACCCTTTGCAGTGGTTGAAAACATTGAGTTTCTCTGGGCCCTGTAGGTTGATAGGGGCTCGCCCCTGGAGTCTGTCCCAGCTGTAGCACAGAGCCTGATGGCAGTCCCAGCCATCGCTGCTCCTTTTTTCTTGGTCTCATGACAACTAATAGTGCAATCAGCAGCATCTTCACTTCCATGAACTATGATGTATGTTGGGAATGTTGTCATTTTATCAAAAATTTGTTTGTTTCTTTTTATTTTGCAGCCACTCCTAGTGATGCTCAGGGGTAATCTCAGCTCGGTGTCAGGGGTCATTTTGTCATTGGGGGCCATACCAGTAATGGGGATCAAGCTCAGCCCTTCCATATCAAAGCATGTGCTCAGCCCAGTGACGCTCTTCACCCCAGTGAATCATGTTTTTAATGTGAGAATTCTCTTCTCCAATTGCCAAATCTACTGTATTGATTCGATTTTGTATCCCATCTGTATTGGGATACAGAGCTATTTTATTATATCTTTACTAAGATATAACTCACATAAGATGAAATCAACGCTCTTAAAGCATGCTACTCTGTGATTGGTTATACTCACAAGCATTGCAACCATCACCTCTGTCTAATTTTAGAACATTTTCATTATCCCAAGAAGAAACCCAGATCCATTAGCAATCACTCAGCCCCTTCTTCCTCTAGTGCCTGGCAAGTACTGATTTATTTCCTATCTCTGTAGATCCTGTCTCTTCTGGGTGTTTCATATAAATGAAATCATACCGCATGTGACATTTTGTATTGAACTTTTTCCACTTAACATAATGTTCTCAAGGTTAGTCATGAAAGCATGTGCCAGTACTTCATTATTTTTTATTGCTGAAAAATACGCTTTTGCATGACTATGCCACATTTTGTGTCGCCTTTCATTAGTCTGTGACTCTTTAATTTGCTTCCATTTTTGGCCACTACCATGCTGCTTTGAGTGCTCCTGTATATGGATTTGTGTGGATAATGCATTTTTATTATGAAGGGAGTTACTTTGTCATGTAAGTGATAGGTCAGATGGTCACTCTGTATTGAGATGTCCAGCTCTCTTCCAAAGCAGCCATTTTCAATCCCATCAGCAGTGTTTAAGGGTTTTAAGTTCTCCCACATCTCACCAAAATGTTACTGTCTACATATTTTTTATCCTTTGAATATAAAGTGATAGCTCATGTGGCTTTGACTTTTCATTTCTCTGATGTTAAATGATGTTGGACATTTTGTTTTGTGCTACAGTAGTCACTTATATGTACTTTGAAAAATGTCTCTTCAAATAATTAATTAATTGTCTGGTTTTTATTGGGTTGCATTTTAACTTTTTTTTTTTTTTTTTTTGCTTTTTGGGTCACACCCAGCAATGCTCAGGGGTTACTCCTGGCTCTGCACTCAGGAATCACTTCTGGCGGTGCTCGGGGACCATATGGGATGCCGGGATCGAACCCAGGCCGGCACAGGCCGGGTGCAGGCGTGCAAGACAAACGCCCTACCCACTGGGCTATCGCTCGGGCCGCATTTTTAACTTTTAGTTGTAGGAGTTTTTTACATATTCTGGACCCGGGTTTCTATTATCTGATATGTGAACAGTGTACTTTCTCTCCCATTCTGAAAGTTTTCTTTTTTGATAGTAAACTTCAAACACAAAAGCTTGCTTTTTTGATTGTTTGTTTGTGTGTTTGTTTTGCTTTTTTGGGTCACACCCAGCAATGCTCAGGGGTTACTCCTGGCTCTGCACTCAGGAATTACTCCTGGCGGTGCTTGGGGACCATATGGGTTGCCGGAGATCGAACCCGGGTCGGCTGTGCGCAAGGCAAACGCCCTACCCGCTGGACTATCGCTCCAGCCCCAAGCTTGTATTTCTTTAAAGTCCCTTTTTTCTCTTGTCTGTTGTATGTTTGTTGTGATCAGTGGTCTTCAACCACAAATCTGTGGATGTAAGAAAGTTGGAAACCACTAATGTTAAAAACTGGTGTGAGATATATTCCAATAGATGTCCCTGCACCATTTGTTAAAAAGCTTTTTTTTTAAATTTTTTTTTTCTTATTTTTTTTTGCTTTTTTGGGTCACACCCGGCAATGCTCAGGGGTGACTCCTGGCTCTGCACTCAGGAATTACTCCTGGCGGTGCTCGGGGGACCATATAGGGCCGGGGATCGAACCCGGCCAGCACAGGCCGGCCGTGCAAGGCAAACGCCCTACCCGCTGGACTATCGCTCTGGCCCAAAGCTTTTTTTTTTTAATTAAATTAAAGTGAATCCCTGTCGAAACTCACTTATTTACGAATGTTCGGACCCGTGCCTGCTCCTTCCCTTATGGACCATTGACCTTTATAGCTCCTCGCCTTCGTGTAGACCCAAAGCAGCCTGTCTTGGTGACTTCAGCGCTGTAAGTGCTGAAATTGGGAAGTGAGTCTCTCACCTGTTCTTTCTCAAGATTACCTTAGCTCTTGTAGTCACTTGCCTTTCCCTATGATTTTAGAATTAGCCTATCAATTTCTGAAGAACAAAGAGGCAGCTAGCTAATATTTTGGTAAGAATTCTATTGACTCTTTAACTCAGTTTGAAGTCTGTTTCCGTCTTCACAATAGTGAGGCTTTGTTCCATGTACTAGAACATCTTCCTTTTATCTAGCATTTAATTAATTGCTTTCATCAGTGTTATGGTTTTCAATGTGAAACCTTCTACGTTAGTTAAATTTGTTCTTAAATGTATTTTTAATGTCATTCAACAGGGAATTGCTTCTTCTGTTAATCTTTTGTGTGTTTCCAAAAGATTTCACCTTTGAGGAATTAGATAAATGTTTTTCTTTTTCCTGTCACTTGATATAGATCACCTTTTTGTGCCTCTTTTTTTTATGTATGTGGTTCATTTTGTCTTGAGGGATGGGGAAGTTTAGCCCTCTTCCAGTGGTCTTGGGTGCTGTTCCTCTGGCCAGCTGGTCACAAGCGAAACAGGTGCCAACCCTCTTTGTGGTACTTACTTTGGGGAGTATAAAGCAAAACTGATCCACCCTTTTTCTCCACAAGCGGTTGACCATTCTTCCAGGATTATTTATTGAATAAGGGTTTTTAGTTTGTTTTTAGCCACACTAATGGTGTGGCAGATGCAGGAGGGCTGCCCCAAGAGGCTGTGTGGCTCCTGGGTGCCTGGAGGTCCCAAGGAGCTGGTACCAGAAACTGAATGCACGCAAAGCCTGTGCTCCCAGTCTGAAGCTGCTCCGAGACCCTCCCCTTCAGTTCCCCAATGGAGAAATCTTCTGACATGGAAGTTTTAGAATGTTGTGTTAAAGAAAAAGGAGTTAAAGATTCATAAGAGTGAGCCAGGGGCCGGAGCGATAGCACAGTGGGGAGGGCATTTGCCTTGCACACGGCCAACCCAGGTCGATCCCCGGCATCCCCATATGGTCCCCCGAGCACCGCCAAGAGTAAATCCTGAGTGTAGAGCCAGGAGTAACCCGTGAGCATTGCTGGGTGTGACCCAAAAAGAAAAAAAAAAGTGAAGCCATTAGCCTCTGATCTTCCCTTATTTGTGAGTCCCAGATATTTATTTTCTTACTTATTGTTTTACTTCACAATCATAAACAACTCTGCAATCCGGCTAGACTTGGAGGGTGAAATAGGAAATGGTGGCACCGAGAGCGTCAGGGAGGCGCAAAGAGGGGGACATTTCAAGCACGCCGGAGGATGCAGCACTCTTCTGGGCTGCAAAAGGAAGGAATGTTCTGGTGGTGGAGAGAATTGGGGCCTCTTGGATTGTCTACAGCAGGAAACCGTGACCGTTGTGCTGGTCTTGCTCGTGCATCCCAGAGCTGCTGCGTCCCGCTGCCCATGAGGCCTCAGCTGAGCTTGTCCTCTCAGCTCTAAGACACCCCCCCACCAGAACCCCTTACTCTAATGGCTCTTCCATCCAAGTAGGCCTGAGTGCAGACTTGCAAAGGAGGAGAGGCACTAGGTATCCAAAGCAAGCTCAGTGAAAAGTACAGATTAGCCTTCATCTTCCTCAGCCCTCTCTCAGGGGAATGTTCTAGCAGTGTTAGATCCCCAAATAATTATGGGAGCCAGAGGAGCTCTGTACAGGACATCCAGCACACCCTGAAGCTCTTCCCGCTGGTGTGTCCTACGTGATATCACAGGCTCCAGTGAGCAGGACAGATGCTGAGGCCCACTTTGGCTTGGTTCAGGTTCCCAACACTGAACACTTCTGCAGCCATGGACTGCTCTTTGGACGAAGGTCAGGGATGAATTATATATCTGACGTGATCACAGCCTAGAAAAAACCAAAGGGCAGGGAAGTTACAGTGAAAAGTCACTGAAGGAGAAAAGCAAACAGAAGGGACTTGGCTAAATGGGGCAACAGGAACATAAGATTAAATGCCGCGATGTTTAGAAATTCCCAGTCCCCAGTTAATAAGATTAGGGTCATGGGAATTCGCTGTACTTTACGTACTTTACCCTGTGTGTTCTGGTGGAAAAACATTGCCAGAAAGAGGGGGAAATGTTATTTTGGGAGGGTGAAGGAGCAGGGTTTGGCCACACCAGGTAATGTTCAGGGATTACTCTTGGCTCTGCTTTCATGGGTCACTCCTGGCAGTATTTGGGGAATCATGCAAGGCAAATGCCCTACCCACTCTGCTATCTTTCAGGCCCCCCCCACATGCACACAAAGTACTCTTCGCCTTGTATTTCACCTTAAGTAATACCTTGTTTTAAATTTTCAACTCAAATTAATTCTAGTGTAGTCTCACCTGAGGCAGTTTGAGCAAATAAAATTGCCAGACTACAATTTCCTCCCCTTCGATTTGCATACCTAAAATCACTTGTATCACTTGTCTTCCCATTGTTCATCGATTTCCTCAAGTGGGCTCCAGTAACATCTCCATTCGTTGGGCATGAGATCCATTACTGTTACTGTTTTTGGCATATCGGAATACTCCACGGATAACTTGCCAGGCTCTGCTGTAGCTCTGGGTTCATCCCCGGGGCCCAGTCTTTTTCTATGTCAGACCATCAACCATCCAGGGCCCACGGGGCAGAGCCCTGGGTGTAGACAAGCCTGTCTCCTGTCTGGCAGGTACTTGTTAACACAGCCGGGCACCACAGCCACACCTGCAACACCTCAAAGGGCAGATGGCAGGATACCTAAAATAAAACTTCAAACTCTCCCTGAGAATGACTAAAATGCTTGAGTATTAGGTGAAATACGAAATTAATAAAATAGCATGGCTTTAAGTTGGTATCCTTGGCTTCCGCCTCCTTCCCTGTCCAGCCTTGAAGGCCTCACCTTCTAAGAAACGGTGCAATTCTATCGCCGCGCTGAAGGCAACCTCACAGGAGATTGTATCTTCCGTTAGCCAGGAGTGGAAGGACGCGGAGCGAGATCTGTTGACTGAAGGACAGAGTTTCAGCAGCCTCGATGAGGAAGGTAACGTGAAAACTCTGTTTATGTTGGGGCTGGGATGAGCATGGGCCACACCTGCTCTGTGCTCAGGGGGAGCTCCTGGCCTTGCCTCAGCTACATGCAGGTACCTTAACTCCTGTACCATACCTCTGACCCTAAACATGTCACTTCAAAAATTTCTTTTTAAATTTCAGAAGGGCAAAGTCTGGGATGTAACTTTTTATCCCAGGGTTTGAAACATTTTACAAGCCCTGGGTTCAAGTCTATTTGCCACAAATAAGAAAAGATTTCCTATGATTTTATTAACCAGTAATATTATATTATTTTAATGAATATATACAGTATAACAATGTTAATTTCAAAAACATCAACAATAAAGTATATTGTTATAATTCAAATAAAGTAGAAAGTGTTAAAAAAAAGTCAGAAAGAAAAGTCTATAACTGATGGTGATAAATCTTATATGATATTGGTGTTTTTATTCTCAGACCTTGCTCTTTTGTATACGTGTGTTTGTGTATATATACATATATAGTCAAATAAACATAATCCTGGGACCAGAGTGATAGCCCAGCAGTAGGGCATTTGCTTTTGCATGCAGCCAGCCTGTGCCGGCCCGGGTTCAATCCCGACATCCCATATGGTCCCCCGAGCACTGCCAGGAGTAATTCCTGAGTGCAGAGCCAGGAGAAACCCCTGAGCATTGCCAGGTGTGACCCAAAAAGGAAAAAAAAAACCATAATCCTTATGTGCACATATATTCACATGTGTATGCGTAATAATTTATCATTTAGCCCTTCTGTAATAAAATATAATACATAAAGTGAAATTTAATAAAGTATAATTTTCTGGGAAAAAGAAAATAACTCAAAAGGGATATTTAGGTACATGCTTTGCATGTAGAATGTCCAGGTTCAATCCCCAACACCATATGGTGGTCCGAACACCACCAGGAATGGCCCCATTGCATAGAACCAGGAAAAGCCCCAGATGTGGCCAAAAAATACAGTGATAGTTTCTACCTGTATATCATGAATGTTCATCTTCTGTTAAATTTGTTCCTAGAATGAAAATAAAAACAGAGAGATAGATTGATATGTAGACAGATACTATCACTATCACTATCTTCCCGTTAATCATCTATTTGCTAGAGCGGGCACCAGTAATATCTCCTTATGTCCTGTCTCATGCTAGTAGAACCCAAAGGCATCCGCTAGCTCCAGGAATATAGAGAGCCTCAAACCATTATATTAGGTCACGGGAATGACCTAATATAAATGTTACTGGTATTTGGCATATCAAATACTACACGAGCAGCTGCCAGGCTTGCCTCCAGGGTGGCATACTGTTGTAGTCACCTCTAAATAAAGCATTTATTGATGAAACACGCAGCCGCTAGTGGCAGCGCGAGCTGGGCTGTGATAGTCTGGTCTGCTGGGTGGAGTTGTGACGAGAGGGAAGGCCAGATGTGGAAAATGGCGGGCCCCATGGAGTAGGGGAGGAGTGGTCTGGCTTGTTGTGAGGCTCTGCTGGGGTGGCAGGCCAGGGCTAGAACCCGCCATGCCTCCCGGGTGCCTCACGAGCAGCTGGGCACAGGGAGAGCAAGTAGCAGCTCTGCCCCATGTCTGAGAGTCTCTGGTTCAGCATACCTGGGCTGAACTTTTTCAATCCAGACAGATACACATATTTGTTTTTACTTTTCAAGAACTTTATTTGATAAGGTGCCAAAAATACTAAAGGATTTTAAATTGTGTCCTTCACAAAGTTGGTTTTCTGACTGTTGCTACTACGTAGACCTGATCATTCCTCCCTCTCTGCCGCTAGACTTCATGGTACAATGATGAATAGCAGTGGAGATTGTGGGTCACCTTGCCTTGGCCCAGTTTTAAAGGAAATGTTTCTAACATTTAGTGTTGGAGGACAGGTTTAGCTATTCTGGGAGTTTTGTTGTTTTGCCCACTCCCAGCTTAATCTAGTTAAGCCAAGGTTCATTCTAATGAGACCTCTCTTCTATGTAAACACTGCTAGAGGGTGTCGCAGTTACAGAAGTCACCTTGACTGAATACCTTCTGACTTATACATCTACTAAGACGTCTATGTTTTCTAGATTGGGCACAGCTCCTCTTTATACCCACTGCACCCAACGTGGGACAGTTAGAATTTACCAGGAGACTACCACCCTGGCTACATTGAGACTATAGGAAGACTATAGGAAGGATCATACTAGTTTGCTCTAAGCAGGCTAGTGTGACCCTTTCAGTACACGAGAACAAGATACTCAGAATCACCCTGGTGCAGACAATAATAAGAAGGACCTTGTGGGTACCATCTAGATTACATGAAGCTCATGAAATTAAGATGTATTACTTTATATCAGCCCTCTCTCTCTCCAGTGTTTTACATAAGAGATAATCTCAGGATTAGTCCTTGTGGTAATCTTTGTTTATACCTGCAATAGGGTGTGGCACTACACTCTGTTTAGAGTTCTTTGTTGACACGACCCTCCCTGGATTACTTTGGTGTATATAAGGGGACTGACTTGAGGCCCCTTTGGCCTTTTCGCTTTCGGCTTTTGGCCTTCCTTCATCCTTTAATTCACCCACACTACTGTTAAAAATGGCAAGAGCAATAGCACAGCAGGTAGGGCCTTTGCCTTGCATGTGGCTGACCTGGGTTCAATCCCCAGCTTCCCATATTGTCCCCCAGAGCACACCAGGTGTGCAGAGCCAGGAGTAACCCCTGAGCATTGCTGGGTGTGACCCAAAAAGCAATAGATAGATAGATAGATAGATAGATAGATAGATAGATAGATAGATAGATAGATAGATAGATAGATAGATAGATAGATAGATAGATAGATAGATAGATAGATAGATAGATAGATAGATGGATGGATGGATGATAGATAGATAGAGAGATAGATAGAGAGATAGAGATAGATGATGGATAGATAGATGATAGATGATAGATAGATAGATAGATAGATAGATAGATAGATAGTAGATAGATAGATAGATAGATAGATAGATAGATAGATGGATGGATGGATGGATGATAGATAGATAGAGAGATAGAGATAGAGAGATAGATAGATAGATAGATGGATAGATGGATAGATAGATAGATAGATAGATAGATAGATAGATAGATAGATAGATAGATAGATAGATAGATAGATAGATAGATAGATAGAGATAGAGAGAGAGATAGAGAGATAGATAGATAGATAGATAGATAGATAGATAGATAGATAGATAGATAGATAGATAGATAGATAGATAGATAGATAGATAGATAGATAGATAGATGTGTAGAAAGTTAGAAAGAAAAGATAGATAATAATAGAAATAATTAGATGATAGAGGTTAGATAGATAGATAGATAGATAGACAGATAGATAGATAGATAGATAGATCAGATAGACAGATAGATAGATAGATAGATAGATAGATAGATAGATAGATAGATAGATAGATGAATAAAAAAAGGGCTGAGAGACACAGAGGCATGAGGAATCATTCTCCATTTCAGAGGGATGCTCTTGAAGGCAAAAGGGAGCAGTCACTGAGGGCTTAGCCCAGACTCACTGTGTCCTCTGAGCTGGGCACGCCCCAAACAAATTTGCCTTAGTAGTTCTCAGTTTAGCTCCACCTGCCTTTATATTTACTGGCAGTTCATTGGGATCTTATATGAAGTTATTTTTCTGATCCAGTTTTTAATATTACTAAAAAGTTTTCATGTATTTTCTGGATTTTTCTGTACTTAATAAGATAGGACCCGGCACATTAAATATGGCTAGCAGGATGAATGGTTAGAGTAAGCCTTTCTACTTTTTACTTGTTGAGAACTTTGGTTATTCTTGTTTTTCTGTTCATCAAGGAAGTTCTTTTTATTTCTTTGTTTTTTTTTTTGGGGCCACACCCAGCAGTGCTTAGGGCTTACTCCCAGCTTTGCACTCAGGAATTATTCCTGGTAGAGTTCACGGGGACCTAATGAGGTGCCAGGGATCAAGCTCAGTTTGGCAGCATGCAAGGCAAATGCTCTACCTACTGTACTGTTGCTTGGCCCCTCATCCAGGAAGCACTGGATTTTGCTCTGAGTCAAGGGCAAAGCTATACCAGCTCAAATACTTTTAACATATGCCCGGACTCTGAGCTGGAGCCCTGCCTCTCTGTGGACTCTGAGCTGGAGCCCGCCTTTCTGTGAACTCTGAGCTGGAGCCCCGCCTCTCTGTGGATTCTGAGCTGGAGCCCCACCTTTCTGTGGACTCTGAGCTGGAGCCCCGCCTCTCTGTGGATTCTGAGCTGGAGCCCCGCCTCTCTGTGAATTCTGAGCTGGAGCCCCACCTCTCTGTGGACTCTGAGCTGGAGCCCGCCTCTCTCTGCACTCTGAGCTGGAGCCCCCCCCGGACCCGAGCGGAGCCCCCCCCTGGAGCGAGCCCCCCCCCGGGACTCTGAGCTGGACCCCGCCTCTCTGTGGACTCTGAGCTGGAGCCCCACCTCTCTGTGGATTCTGAGCTGGAACCCCCGCCTCTTTGTGGACTCTGAACTGGAGCCCCGCTTCTCTGTGGATTCTGAGCTGGAACCCCGCCTCTCTGTGGACTCTGAGCTGGAGCCCCGCCTCTCTGTGGATTCTGAGCTGGAACCCCGCCTCTCTGTGGACTCTGAGCTGGAGCCCCGCCTCTCTGTGGATTCTGAGCTGGAACCCCCGCCTCTCTGTGGACTCTGAGCTAGAGCCCCGCCTCTCTGTGGATTCTGAGCAGGAGCCCCACCTCTCTGTGGACTCTGAGCTGGAGCCCCGCCTCTCTGTGGACTCTGAGCTGGAGCCCCGCCTCTCTGTGGACTCTGAGCTGGAGCTCCGCCTCTCTGTGGACTCTGAGCTGGAGCCCCGCCTCTCTGTGGATTCTGAGCTGGAACCCCGCCTCTTTGTGGACTCTGAACTGGAGCCCCGCCTCTCTGTAGATTCTGAGCTAGAGCCCGCCTCTCTGTGGACTCTGAGCTGGAGCCCCACCTCTCTGTGGATTCTGAGCTGGAACCCCGCCTCTCTGTGGATTCTGAGCTGGAGCCCCACCTCTCTGTGGACTCTGAGCTGGAGCCCCACCTCTCTGTGGACTCTGAGCTGGAGCCCCGCTTCTCTGTGGACTCTGAGCTGGATTCCGCCTCTCTGTGGACTCTTTGCTGGAGCCCCACCTCTCGGTGCTCCCCTGCCTTTCCCTCTTTGCCTCCCTCCACTTCCCCATCTATTTATTCCCTTTCAAACCCCAAACCCAGGGCTGGAGAGATAATACAGGAGCTAAGGCTTGCACATGGCCATCCCTGATTCTATTCCCAGCACCACAAAGTGCTGGAAAGGTAGCGTTCCCAAGCCTTTCCTGGAGTGATACTGGAGTAACAGCCAGGTGCAAGCCCTGAGCACCACTGGTGCTCAAATCAGAAGAAAAAGGTAAAGAACAATCCACAGTGGTACTGTAAATGCCCAGAGTCAGACCCTGGTACCACAAAATGGAATTCATTGGAAGCACTTGGTGTTTTGTCAAGTGCAGATTGTCTTGTAATAGATCAGGGGCCTGTGCCGAAGTTTCTGTACGTCTCACAAGCATATACAAAAGCATATATACACACATATGAGTGCAGGTAAGCATATTTCCATATATGATGGTGATGCATATATTGCTGGTACAAGAACTATATCTGAAATTCAGAGATTGTGTTGGTTCACAAATCCAAAACCCTGAACCTCAGCTTATGTACTAGGGTTCCTTTCTGTTTTTACTCTTCTTCAAAAAATAGGTCACTTGGAGCTCAATGTATCTTTAACGGAATACCAGGAACACCTTAACACTGATTGTCTTTATGGCGACCTCTTTTAGTTTTCTTTGGATAATGACTTATTTATTTTTTTCAGAAGGAAAAAAGACAGTTCTTTTTATTTAAAACTAAGGGTTCACAGGAAGTTGCCAAAACAGTACAAAGAGCTCCCATATCTTTTCCACTCAGTTTATTCTCAGTTTAACATTTCACTGGACTAAATTTGTATTTCCTAAATTTTCTACAGTCTGCTGAAATTACAATGAGGGGGGAAAGTTTTATTCCTTTTCCTTCTCGTTTTTGAAAGTATTCCCTTTTTTTCTTTTTTTATTGAAACACCGTGATTTACAAAATAAAAAGGTTTTCATAATACTGCTGAAAGAAAGTTTCATACTTCAACACCACTCCCACCACCAGTGTGTTCCCCCACCAGATACGTTCATTACCCACCCACCCCAATCCCCATGCCTGCTCCCTCAGCTGGCACTGATTGTATTGACTGTTAAAGCACATACATGGCAGCGTTACTGATGAATCCATTTTCTTCCCTATTCATGATTATGGGAGATCTGGCCAAATTCTGTTCTTGAATTTACTTTCTGAGATTCTAGAACATGGTTGGTTCCGCGAGTTTGATGTACTGTGTGGCTGCAAGCAGCGGGTAACTGAGAGAGGCTGGATGGCAGCTCTCCCCCCCATATGTCTGAGTCTCTGCATGATGGCTGATAGCCCTGAGGCAGTTTGTGGACTGGTCCACCAGGCTTCCTGGATGGATCAGAGAGGGGAACCGGGGACCCCAGCTCCATCTCCATGAATGCCCGGTGGTTCTCACCTCTGAGAGCTGCATACCTGAGCTTGAACTCAGCTATTCTGTTGTGTGAGGCTCTGATGAGCTGTGAAATCCGGACCCCAAAAATGGGTGGCAACTATGGATAATGATGTAAAAGAATTCACAGTATAGCATAGTCAGTAGACTTGACTTTATTTTGTGTTTGAAAGTTGCTAAGAGAGGCCCAGAGCAGGTAGGGCATTAGCTTTGCACTCGGTCAACCGGGTTGAATCCCTGGCATCCCATTTGGTCACTGAGCACCGCCAGGAGTAATTCTTGAATGCATAGCCAGGAATGATCACTGAGAATCCCTGAATGTGACCCAAAAAGACCAAAGAAAAAAAAAGAAAGAATACTGTTATTAGAATAAATCAGAGCAGTTTTACGACAAGATAAAAGCGATTGTATATGGGTGAAAATGGATTAACTAAGTCTGTTGTAATCATTTGCAAGAACTGCATGAAGGGTGCAAGAGAGATGGAACAGGTGGAGAGATGGGTGCTGGAATACTGTATTACCAAGAACCAATTATGAACACCTTTGTAACTGTGTGTTTCACTGTGGTATACTAAAAAATTAAAAAAAATATAAAGATAGATGAGAGCAGGGTTAAGGGACTTACATACCGTGTGTCAAGCCCCCTCTTTGATCCCCTGCATCACACATTGGCTCCCCTGAGCACAACTGGGAGTGACCTCCGAGCACAGAAAGCTAGAAGTAGCCACTGAGTATACCCTTTAAACCAAAATCCTTGCCCGCCCCCAAAATAAAAGATCAACATATATCCACTTGCTGTATTACACACAGTGTCCTAGTTTTTATTTTCCTCAAACCAGCTAACAGTATCCAGCACCCATCCCCTCCACCAGCCCCATTCCACCACCATGCCCCCTCCCCCCCCTCCCCCCGGCCGTCTAAAGCAGGACCCCAGTTTCCTCTCTCTCTCTCTCTCTCCTCCCCCCGCCCCCCCCCCCCTACGCACCCCGGTCACACACCAGTGTTTCTCAACCCTGTTCTAATCGGACCCCCTTTCAAACTGGTTTTTCTTCCTGTGGGCCCTTGTCCTGCAGGTCGGCCCCTGGTCTCAAGCTATGGCCCCTCGTGTACATTGTTTTCATCCTTCGTCCTCTTGGAATATCCTGAGGGTCCACAGAGAGTCTATATGCCCCCGGTTGAGAAAAAGTGGGTGGACACCATAAAACTAATATGCTTTTATAGATCTGTTATGTCCCCAAAAAGACATCAGAATCTTTTTCCCAGATTAAAATGGTCTGAGCCCAGCTACAGAATTTTCAGGACAGCTTGAGCCGCACCGTCTAGTATATCCTCAGTGTTCTTCTGCCTCTAGGGGCTCGCATGCCCCTTTCTAAAAAAGTCCAGTTCTGTGTGACTGGACTTCTAATTCAAAAAATGGATGCAGGGCCGGAGGCGATAGCCCAGTGGTAGGGCGTTTGCCTTGCATGCGGCTGGCCTGTGCCGGCCCGGGTTCAATCCCCGGCATCCCATATGGTCTCTCCCGCTCATGAGAGCAAACCCTTGGAGCAATGTTGGACTTGGCCCGGGGGATGGGCCAGCCACTTACTGGGAGGTCAGCTCCATGGGTATTTCCCATGCCCACTGCAGTTCAGAAGAGCACAGTGCATTCAGTATTTAATAGGCAGCCTGATAGATCAAACCGATGCTTTGTTTGTATGTAAATTATTGATCCTAAACAGTGTTGATGCCTGAAATTAACATGTCTGTGTTTGACTTTTCCTTCCTCAGCTCTTGGTTCCCGGCACAGACCTGACCTGGTGCCCAGCACACCATCATTATTTGAAGCTGCATCCTTAGCAACCACAATTTCTTCATCTTCCTTATATGTCAACGAGCACTGCCCTCATGACAGGACGACGCTTTATTCAAACAGGTAATGCTAAAGCGCAACTAAGTGACCTGTCTTCCTGCTATGCACCCACCTCACAGCTATTGGCATTGTCTCCAAATAAGAGCTCACTGTCCCCTGGCAGCCAGGGTGTCACCTGCCTGTAAGTGAGAGCAAATGAGAACAGGCTTGATTTTCACCATGGCAGGAAGTGAAGATGAGGGAAAACCCGCCTGGTGTTTCCTTACAGTGAATCTTTGTATTCTGCAAACATGAGATAACTAACTTCTCCGGAAGAAAACAAATCTTTTGTTATTTCTGTTTTAATGATTTCTTTCTAGTGAGTTTTTTAAAGAAAGCATTCTTGTTTAATGTTGTACAGGGTGGGGTCAGAGTGATCAACTGACCTTGCACGCAGCTGAACTGAGTTTGATCCCCAGCATCCCATATGATCTTCGGCGCATTCTAGGAGTGATTCCTGAGTGCAGACCAGGAGGAAGCCCTGGGCATCGCTGGGTTTGGTCCCAAAACAAAAACCAAAATAAAAAAAAAATTGCACAGGATGCTTCGAAGATAATTTAACTCTCTTTTTTTTTTTTTTTTTTTTTGTATGGCCTAACCTTAGGAACCAAGTTAGAGAGTCCTGGAGAGATAGTACGGTGGGTACAGTAGTTGCCTTGCTTATATTGTACCTGGATTCAATCCCCAGTACCACATAGGTCCTCTAAGCTTTACCAGGTGTGATCCTTCATTCAGCACAGAACAAGGAGTTAGCCCTGACCACCTCAGAGTGTTACCCAAACACTAAGAAAAAAGAAACCAAGTCAGAGTAGCAACACCCCAAAGTTGTTCACATGAGAACCTCTGAACCCGTGGCAGACATTGTCAGACCCCCTTTGTGTAGTGTTTTAGACTTTTAACCTACATGACAAAAAAAAACTTGGCCATGGTGATTCAGGCAAAGCTTCCCAAGGGCTGGTGAGGGTCCCTGGAGGCCCAGAGTAAGCCCAGGTCCTTACAGCGAAAGAGGAGGGGCAGAGACAGAAGCGACACAGTGCCGAGCGCAAAGACCAGAGTGACAGGGGAAAGTCTCAAGATGTAGCAGTGGCGCTTCTGCAGATGAAAGGAGCCGTGGTGACTGTGGGAGCCACAAAGACAGGAAACAGGTCTGGGAGCTGCTGCGGTATCAACGCCACTGATGTGCACGTCTCACCACTCCTGCACTCAGAAGTCTGATGGCGTCGTTTGAAGCCGAGTTTATCTTAGTTCATCAGCACAGCTCTCGGAAACTAGTAGGCGGGCTCTCAGACATTGAACATGTATTTGAGTATCGGGGTGGACACAGATTTCTTAGATCATTTGGTATTAGATAGTTTTCTTTGTAAGGGAAATGGCCATGGGTGTTTTTGGTTCTAGTGATGGAAAATGGCGCCTTTAGAAAGAATCGTAACGTTGTGCAATTGGTTGTTTGATTTTTCTCTGTTTACGCGTGCAGTTTTAGCTTTCTGAGTGTGTGTGTGTGTGTGTGTGTGTGTGTGTGTGTGTGTGTGTGTGGGGAGAGAGAGAGAGAGAGAGAGAGAGAGAGAGAGAGAGAGAGAGAGAAACTGACTATCAAAACATTTATAACAAACAGCTATTCCAGGACAGGGGGCTAGTACATACATGTGATCATTGTGAAATATTGAACTTGTTTCTGAAATTTCACTCCTGAAAATCAAAATTGGAATAAGTGAAGGGTTTCCCAGACAGATATGCATTGCTTACGGACAAGGATATTTTCTGAGAATGTGTAGTTGGTGATTTTGATATTGTGCAAATACAGCATTAGTGGTGGACTTTACCCATTTAGGGACCATGACCAACAAAAGAACAGGAGATTAAATCAAACCCAAGGGAGAAACGGTGCTATCAGGAAGTGACCACATGTGATGCACGAGGGCCGCTGCCCACCTAACTTACGCCATGTTAGAATGGCTGCCATTTCTCCAGCTACAGGAACCAGGGGTGCCTGTCACACATGCTGTCGCAGCCATCTGAAAAGTCCCTGTGCCATAAGTGTTTTTCCACCTCCAGGCTGGCAGCTTCCATAAAACAGATTGATACATAGGTTCGTTTTTAATATAGGCTGATGTCTAGATCCTGACTTGGAGTTTTGGCAGGTTAAGGTTTGGCCATTGGTCCTGCTTTTCGTCATTCTTTTCCATTCAGTCTGGGTGACTTGTACTTAAATAATTAATGTGTATCTTGAATGTTCAGATTTGTTAGGAAAATTAGCCAATCAGTTCTTCCTATCCAGACGGCGCCACTGAACCCTCTGTCTTGCTGGCAAGTATAAATAGGAGCTCAAAGCCTGGCTGGAAAGTCACAGGAAGTTCTTTACAAGGTCAGAAACAATTCTCCCATGAAGCTGTGGCCATTTCTTCCCATTTGCTACTATTCTAATTATGAGGGACGTATAATGAGATGTGTATCAAGTTGTGTATTGGGAATTTAGCACAGAAGTCAGTGTGTTTGGCTTGGTTTGGCAGTACTTACTGTTGAGTATGCAGATTCTTGAGCACAATATTGAACTTGGGTATTCATAAAGTTCTCCCAGGGTCTTGCATTGACTCCTACTGACCACCAAACCTCCAGCTCCCTTTGGCTTCATCTTCTGTGTGCTGCTAGGGCTGTGGTATCATTCTTTTTTCTTCTTTTTTGGGTCACACCTGTCAACACTAAGGGGTTACTCCTGGCTCTGCACTCAGAAATTACTCCTGGCAATGCTCGAGGGACCATATGGGATGCTGGGGATCGAACCTGGGCCGGTACAGGCCTGCCACGTGCAAGGCAAGCGCCCTACCCGCTGGACTATCACTCCAGCCCTGTGGTATCATTCTTAACAATTCATTTATGTCCATATGGGGTTTTTTTCTATGTATTTGAATAGGGAGAATATCAGCATGATCTGTAGTATGATATTCTCTCTCTCTCCCCTGTCTCTCTCTCTCTCTTTCTCTCTCTCTCTCTCCCTTTCTTCCTTTCTTCCCCTCTCCCCCTCCTCTCTCCTCTCTTCTCTCCTGTTTTGGTGGGGTGGATGGGAAGAGAGAGCTGTGCCATGCCCAGCAGTGCTCAGGGGTTACTCCTGGCTGTGCTCACAGATCTCCCCTGGTAGGACTCATTAGCCCATATGTGAGGCTGGAGATCAAACCAGAGTCAACCGCATTCAAGGCAAGTACCTTAACCCCAGTACTATCTTTCCAATGTGCCCTCCAACCCCCATTTTTAAAATCAATTATTCTAAAGAGATCTTCATTGGCATTGTATCCCCAAGTTACAGTTTGGCATATTTTGCAATTTCTTTTTTAAAATTTTTATTCTAACATGTGAGATATAGAGTTACAAGGATGTTCATAATTGGGTCTCTACAAAACAGTGTTCCAGAACCCATCCCTCCACCAGTGCCAATTCCCACCACTCAATTCCCAAACACGCCCACCCAAACCCTGCCTGCCCCAGTGCAGGCGCATTTAACGTCTCTATCTCTTTGTCTATGTCCCTGTATTTCTCAATCTCTCTTCTATTCACTTTGTGGCTTGTACGGATACTAATAATGTATGATGTCTCTATCTGATTATTTAATAGTGAGTTCTAGTGTGACATCATAATTCCTCATTCCCCATAATCTCTCCAGTTTGATGCAAATAGATTGATCGTTGAAGTGTACAAATGAGAAAGATCCTGAAAGGACCTGGTGCTAAAATATGTTAAGTCTAAGATTAACGTACGGCCGCGGATATTTTGCAATTTCTTAGTTCAGCTATAGTCGGATTTCATAGGGATCCAGTGTTTAGGGAGACCAGGATCAGGCTCTGGGCCAGACAATGGGAGTTGGTTCTGCCACTCCTCTGTCTGCCTGCAGCCGTCACTATCTGCCTCACCATCACTAGCAGGGTGCACGGCCAACACCCTGAGAAAAGCATTATAGTGAATCCAGCATGGTTACCAAACAAGCTGACATTTAAAAATCTGGCAGATAGGCTGAAGTAACAGTACAGCAGGTAGCATGTTTGCCTTGCATGCGGCCGACCGGGGTTTGATCCCCAGCATCCCATATGGTCCCCGAGCACCACCAGGGGTAATTCCCAAGTGCAGAGCCAAGAGTAACCCCTGAGCATTGCCAGGTGTGAAAAAAAATCTAGCATATTTATTTACTATTATGCTCAAATACTTGGGAAAACCCACTCATTTTTGTACCATTTGACTTTGAATTTAAATTTAAATTTCTGGCATTTATCCCTGGAAGCAACCCATGGAGCTGACCTCCCGGTAAAGGCTCTTCCAGCCCCTGGCTGAGTCCAACATTGCTCCAAGGGTTTTGCTCTCATGCACGGGGGAGAGACCACACTGGCCAGACTCGGAGTGGAGTTTTGGGCCCTGCCCTTTCCTCTGCCTCCATGCCGGTTGCCCCGGAAGAGAGAGACCCACCCACGCAGACTCACAGCTAATTTGCACCCGGAAGAGATCCAGACCCATCCACTTCAGACCCACAGCTGTGCTACTCGGCCGGCCCCATGTGGGAAGCAACCCAGGGAGTTGACCTCCCGGTAGAGGGGCTCGGCCAGCCCGTGGCTGAGTCCAACATTGCTCCAAGGGTTTTGCTCCCATGTGCAGGGAGAAACCATGCTGGCCAGACTCGGAGTGGAGTTTTGGACCCTGCCCTTTCCTCCACCTCCATGTCAGTTGCCCCGGGAGAGAGAGAGACCCACCCACGCCAGACCCCACAGCTCCCTTGGTGCCGGCCGCTTTGCAGCCTTGGGATATTCTTAGAGAATGCTGATTTTAGGATAAGGTCCTTCCCAAGATCTTTCACATTTATACATTGTATACAGTTCTAGACAGGTTCTAACTGATACCAGTAAGCCTAGCAAGAAGCTAGAGCAAACCACACATCATGTGAAAGAGTTGGCCACCCGATGGGGTGACTGACTGGGAGCCTCAGAACGCCGCACCTATCAAGGAAAACTCTGAGAGACCAGGTCCTATGCAAAATCAAGGGTTTTTATTAATATTCGAGTATACCCAGGCTCATAGCATGACCACAGGCAGTCAGTGGCTAAGAGCCCCGAGCCCTTCAGGAAGGATCTTTTAAGAGATAGTTCCCACTGCTACAGAAAAGCCCGCGCATAACCATCCAATAGATTTAAAATATTACATCAAGGTCTGCATGCAGGCAGCCAATCACTTTGTACCAAGTAACCATCCCCCACCAATCAGATCTTCTTAATACTTCTTTCTATATTTGGTGCTGCTAGACACAAGTGTGGGATCATGGGTCAGCAACGGCTATGCGTACGTGCAGGAATGCAATCCAGGCAATTCAGGCCAGATAGTAGGTTCTGGGCGGGGGTCTCATAACCTCTAACAGGAATTTGTTCTGGGCCTTTTGTAGATAACAAAAAGATTACTTCAAGATGAAAAAGGACACTCGCCCTAAATTGGTAACTTTCCATGAGTAGGCCTGCCCTGGTTGGGAAAGGGGGTTTCTGCCTTCTTTCACATGCAGTCAGTCATTCTCAACATCCAGACTCCATAGATCCTCAGAGCTCCATCCAAGAGAAAACCTGATCTTCCCCCTTCAAGTTTCATTAGTAAATGCTCAAGATGAGAGTCTTCTACTGACACTATACCACCTACATGGCAGAGCCAGGCAAGCTACCTGTGTTATATTTACTTGTTATGCCAAAAACTAGTAACAATTATGGACCTCAGTTCCATGACCTGAAGAATGGTTTCGGACTCTTCCTGTCCCTGGAGCAAGCAGATGCCCTTGGGTTACACTTGCTTGTGACAGGACTAATGGAGGCGTTACTAGTGCCTACGTGAGCAAATTGATGAACAATGGGAAGACAGTGAAATCCCTGGAATAGAGAAGCTCAGACCTTCCAAGTCAGCACCTTCCTTCTTTTCTGCTCTTTGTCACATCCTCTTATGGGTGCTTCTGCTTTTAGCCTTGATGCATAAGAGAAGTCAAGGGTATGCCTCAGATTTTTGTCCCTGCCTTAAGACTAAAGAAATTATAAAGAAGAGAGGCACAAAGTGCTAAAGAAACCTAAAGGGATAGCTTAGTACCAAAAGTACCGCCCTAGCAAGCACAAGACCTTGAGTTAGATCCCCAGAACCATCCCACATGCCTGAGTGTGAACCTACTGTTTGGATCCTCAGCACCACAGCAGTGTACAGTGTCTGATATACAGCACCAGGTGAATGCAAACCCCAATCACTATGACAGCGATAATGGGAAGGGGAGTGGGGAAAAATAGTAAATACTTAGAGAACCCTGCAGAGAGGTTCAAGCTGCCAGGCCACCAGATCATCCCAGGTAGATGGATCTCCAGGCTGAAAACTCCGTGGCCTCCTGAGAAAGGGCAGTACAGATTTCCCTCCCTTTCTCTGAGGCCCACTAGCTCCCACAACCAACCTCTGCCATTTAAATGGGCCCGGATTCACAGCTCCTCCAAATTTCACAGTGCTGACAGCCCAGTAGGACCACAGCAAATTTGATGGGAGCATTGCACAGTAACCCACCACGCTCAATGAGCAAAACCAGTAACTCAGAACCAACTAGCACCAACCAGCCCAGTAAATCCTCAGACAGTGACTTCAGTAACATCATTGTGAAATGCAACCATTATCACAAGTTACTTATATTAATATATTTTCTGATAGTTCCACTGCCATTTAGTAGTAACAAGCAATATGAAGTAAGTTTGTGCCTGCTAAGGTGGGGTGGGAAACAGGCGACTGCAATAGGGAGAGGTCTCACTGGTGGTGGGATTGGTGTTGGAACAGTGAATGCCCAAAACAACTATCTTATGAATAACTTTTTTAAATCATGGTATTTAAACAAAAAAGAGGAAGAGAAAAGAAAAGAAATTTACCCTGTACATGCAGGGAAACCAACACTTTGGGGGAAGGTATGATGTTAGAAATCGATGTTCATGAAACTCTATCGTTAGCTGTGCCATAAACCGTTGTGCCACAATAAAAATTGGAGTAGAAATGCAAAAAGAAAGCTAGAGCCCCTCGGAGAGAACACTGTGAGGGCTCCTGGGGTCAGTGTCCTCACGTCCTGCCAGCCGGGCCCAGCTCCACCCACTTATTCACCAAGGAAACCTTACCAGCAAACGGAAAAGAAATTGTGGTGCTTTCTTTTCTTCTCTTCTTTTTTTCTTTAGAGGCCTCCAGACCTGCAGGATATTTCCTGAGGCAATGAGAAATGATCCCAGTCTCATCTGGGCAACTTGTATTTGATGGCTTAATCCTTATTCTCTAGAGAGTAGAAAGAAAAGGTACTGAATGCTATCAAAATCACATTAGATTTTATTCTTTAAAAATCATTTTCCTCTTGCAGATTGGTCTCTTTTCTCCCTTTTTGTTATGTTACACGTATCAAAACTGAAATAAGCTGTGAATACTTCAATTACTGGTTGTCATTCCGTCGGTCTTTTTAGAATCCTTCGCTTTGAAAGGTGTCGATTAGTGCCTGGTGTCTCTACATCTAAATAATATACTGCAGAGGGAGATTGCTGTCTCTTAGAATATTCCTTTTGGTGCAGGATTACTCTTTTCAGCTTCAAAAACTCCACCAGCAAGTCATTCTTTTTCTTTTAGAAATGTACTGTAAAAATTGAGCAGGAAGCAATGGAAAAAAAATAGTATAATTTTAAAAGTATATATTTAACCCGATGCTTGGGAGTACTCATTTCAAAGTTCCACTTGGAAGTATAGTCTTGTGTTGGAGCATGCAGTTCCTAAGAATAAAAAAGAAATAATTATGGGCAAATTCTTTCCAGTCCAGTAGTGGGACTTATTCTGAATTTTTGAGGCTTGAATTTTTCTTTCCTTTTTCAGAAGTCTCTTCTATCAAAGGGTATTTACATTGAGCGTTAAGTCATACATAGCAAATGTGCTTGATCTCAAAGGACAATTTAATTTAATGTTGCGTAAGTTGGTTATATCCATAAGTGGTACTTGTCATGATTTCTTGCACAATTAGTAACAAAGTTAAAGCTCTGATGCTCCCTAGGGATGAAGGCCTCAGTGTATTCCAGGAGCGCTGTTGTCCCATTGTGGATATCTTCCCCAACATCTCCACCCTGTTTGGTCTCTTGATTTTCTGTTTCTAATAATAGAAATAGGAAATTTCCTTACCACAAAGACATTTGGGTAATTGTGAGAAGCGTACAAATAGGTCAGAACAAAACCACCCTTTATTTGTACAAAAGGGTCCAGTTGGAAAAGGCTTCCTGAAAGATGAATCCAACATCTATAGATCTTGGGGTTGATCCAATGGATCCAACCATTGGATCCACTCTAATAGAACAGAACTGCAACTAAGAAGCAACTAAGAGAACAGAACTGTTCTCTTAGAGTATCCCTGAAACTTGAAGTGGGGTGAACTGTTGCCTATAGCAACAAATTACCAATCGAATTGAGGAGAAGGAGTAGACCTGGTCCCAAGAAGGTTAGAAACAGAACTGTCTAAAAGATCAAAGAAGAGA
>JAJIBD010012324.1:0-33915 GCA_021461705.1 Cryptotis parvus
TCTCATCTCCTGTCCCATGTGTACTGGGAGATCTAGAATTCAGCCTGGGTCTGAATCCGTGTCCTGTAAGAGATGGTTGAGGCTCAATCCATCACCACTCTGTGAAGCCCAATGTCCTCTCTCATCTCCTGTCCCATGTGTACTGGGAGATCTAGAATTCAGCCTGGGTCTGAATCTGCGTCCTGTAAGAGGTGGTTGAGCTCAATCCACCACTACTCTGCACTCTGGCTGGCCGCCAGACCATGTGTGTAGCTGAGAGCTGCCCGGGGATGGCCCTGCCCCAGACCTCCACATTCCTGCAGGGTCCGCCCTGTGCCGAATCAGTTACCCAAGGTCAGAGAACAGAGGACTTGTGATAGCCAACCCACTGTTGTCATTGGAGCTTGTCTGGAAGCATGCAGGGTGTCTGATTATAATGACTGACGGTAGGTTTGGGTCAGATTATATCATTCCTGCCGTCCATGGGCATGGAAATTTATGAAGGGACAGGGAGGAAAGAGGGAGGGAGGGAGACCTCCCAGGTTCAGGCTGCTCCTGCCGGGACTTTAGGGAGAGTCAGAGTTCTTCTATTGCGGAAGCCAAGGAGGACATTGTGGGTAGAAGAGTCATTAGAGAGGAGGAGGTGGCGCTCGACAGAGCGGGTGAAGGGGGCTGGGGGTGGGAAGGCAGGTTCCCTCGGCGCGTCTCACCACCTGCCTTTGCTGTTCCCCCGCCCAGACGGCGCAGTGGTGTGCATGCTCCAGTTCCCCAGCCCCAGCTGGTACTGGGACACGGTCACCAAGATCTGCGTGTTTCTCTTCGCCTTCGTGGTGCCCATCCTCATCATCAGCGTGTGTTACGGCCTCATGCTGCTGCGCCCTGCGCACCGTGCGCCTGCTGTCGGGCTCCAAGGAGAAGGACCGCAGCCTGCGGCGCATCACGCGCATGGTGCTGGTGGTCGTGGGCGCCTTCGTGGTGTGCTGGGCACCCATCCACATCTTCGTCATCGTCTGGACTCTGGTGGACATTGACCGCCGTGACCCGCTAGTGGTGGCCGCGCTGCACCTCTGCATCGCGCTCGGCTACGCCAACAGCAGCCTCAACCCCGTGCTCTACGCCTTCCTTGACGAGAACTTCAAGCGCTGCTTTCGCCAGCTCTGCCGCCCGCCCTGTGGCCGCGAGCAACCGGGCAGCTTCAGCCGCGCGCGCGAAGCCACTGCCCGGGGCGCATCACCGCCTGCAGCCCCTCCGATGGCCCCCGCCTGCGTGCTGCAGCCTGAGCCTGGGGCCAAGGGGTGGGGCGGGGCCAATTGAGGGCGGAGCCAAGGACGGGGCGGGGCCAGAAGTCTGTCTGGGTTACCCGGTCTAGGAGCCTGCGGCAGCGGGCGGGGTGGAGCCAAGGGCAGGGCGGGGCCACGGATGAGGGTCAGGTCTGCATAGAGGCCCATATGGGACCCAGGAGACAGACAGACCTCCTTCTCGCGTCTGGAGGCGGGCCGGATACTAGGGCAATGCCTCTGGGTTGAAGGCACAGTCCGAGGCCTTAGATGTTCCACGCATCTGTGACTCCTGTGGGGGAGCGGGGTGGGGCAGTAGCTCAGTGGCCTCCACGTGATGGTGAAGCCCACACCTAGACCCAGCTCTAACCCGACCCTAGCCAGAGCCCTGCAGTAGTAGAGTCCAACCTGAGTCCTGACACTGTGATGGCTTGGCACCCAGGAAGCTGGGGAGAGGTTTAGGAATTGACCCAATCCAAGATTGGGTCTCTGTGTAGGGATGGGGAGTTCTTCCTGGACAAGATCTAAAAAAGACAGTCAGGCCTGGAGAGATAAAGCTGGTAGGACATTGGCCTTGCAAGCAGCCAACTTGGGTTCAATCTCCGGCATCCCGTGTAGTCTCCAGACTACCACCAAAAGTGATTCCTGAGTGCAGGGCCAGGAGTTAATCTAGAGCATCAAAGGTTGAGGGCTGAAAACCAAAACAAAACAATAAAGGACAGTTGGCCATGTTGGATCACACCCTACTTGTTAGCTGTGGGCTTTTGCTTTGCTCATGAGGGATTGTTTTCTCCTTCCTACAAGCTTCTTGCATCTATTTATGCTAGTGATTTGTTCTTGTATAAACACAGTAAGAGAGACAGGCATATATAACTTCACCTGAGATTAAATATATAGGGTGATCTTTCATGGTGATCTTTCATGTCATATGATCTCGACTCTGCCCCCCCAATTGATCATCCCGTCCCACTCAGGGTCCTGTCTCTAACAAGTCTTAAGTGCTCTGCTCCCACTGCAGCTGCAAGGCCATCCTTGGCTTATCTTAGGTCAGAGCAAAGCTGATTCTGACTTTGCTCTAAACTTTGGGTCAGAATAGGGCTTATTCTAAAAAGTTGTCCTATTTCATAGCCAAGGTGGACTCTTTTCCTGGTACCATCCAGTCCCTCGTAGAAGACTGCTATAGGGGTAAGGAGGAATTAGATCAATCTAAGGGTAGTTGAGACATTAGTCAGAAAATATGACAGGAGGGGCCGGAGCGATAGCACAGCAGGTAGGGCATTTGCCTTGCATGCAGCCAACCGGGTTTGATCCTTGGCATCCCCGAGCACCGCCAGGAGTCATTCCTGAGTGAAGAGCCAGGAGTAACCCCTGAGCATTGCCGGGTATGACCCAAAAAGGAAAATATGGCAGGATGTCCAGGAGCAATTAATTCAGAGCTAAAATAACTCACCACTGTACTGAGACCATCTTTTTGTGATTATAGAAGGACAGATCCCTTAGCTTAAACATATGCAAAAGGCATAAAAACAGTCCCTCACTAGCAAAGCAAAAACCCAGGGCTAACAAGTAGGGTATGATCCAACAGGCCAGAAAAATGGTTACAGGGATAGGGCACTTACCTTGCACGTGGCTGAGGACACTCGATATCCAATAGCACATATCGCTCCTTGAGCCCTCCAGGAGTGATCCCGAGCACAGAGCTAGGAGAAAGCCCTGCTAAGAGAACTGCTGAGTGTGACAAAAAAAAAAAAAAATTAAAAAATTAAAGATTCTAGGGGCCGGAGAGATAGCCCAGCAGGTAGGGGCGTTTGCCTTGCACGCGCCGGCCTATGCCAGCCCGGGTTCGATCCCCGGCATCCCATATGGTCCCCGAGCACCGCCAGGAGGTAATTCCTGAGTGCAGAGCCAGGAGTAACCCCTGAGCATTGCCGGGTGTGACCCAAAAAGCAAAAAAAAAAAAAAAAATTAAAGATTCTGAGCTGAGTGATAGTACTCCGGGTAAGGCACTTATGCCTTGCATGCGGTCAACCCAGGTTCGATCCCTGGCATCCCATATGGCATCCCCCCTAAGCACCATCTGTAGTAGTTCTTGAGCACAGAGCCAGGAGTAACCTCTGAGCATTGCTGAGTGTGATCCAAAAAAGCAAAAAACTATCCAAAGGACAGCCAGACATTGGCTATGGCTCTCACACTACAGCCTCAAGACAGGACGTGTGTCCTAGGAATGAGACTAACCTTTGACAGAAAGAGCAAGGGATGTGGCTCAGTAGCAGAGAAGTTTCCTTACATGCAGGCGACCTGGGTGCCCAGTGGGAAGGTTGGAGGCTGGAGCATGTTTTGCATGCTGGAGACCAGGGTTCTAGGAAATAACCTTTAAACTGACTCTAAGTGGGGCCAGAGTGATAGCACAGTGGGTAGTGTGTTTGCCTTGCACCACGGCCAACCTGGCTTCGATCCCCGGCATCCCATATGGTCCCTGAGCACCGCCAGGAGTAATTCCTGAGTGCAGAGCCAGGAGCCCCTGAGCATCGCGGGTGTGACCCCAAACGTAAACTGACTCTGAGCAGGTGAGCATCACCATGTGGCCCCCAAATGCCCCCCAAAAAAAGGACCGGTCCCTGGATGAGACTTACTTTTCTCTCTTTACAACCATTTTTAGGGAATAGTCATTTTAGACACAGGCATGCCTCTTCATTGTATCGTCCCTAGAACTATGTCTGTCCCAGGTTGAGGCTCCAAGATAGAGAAACATCAGCTGAGAGTCCCCAACTCTGAGTCCTAAAAGTTCTCAAGGGGCTCCAGCGAGAAACAAGGGAGGTCCCCAAGCTTCTCTGCCCAAATCGTTGCTGCAGAGTCATAGGGTTGCTGCGAGTCGGAGAGGGGCAGGCTTCTGTTTTGAGGTGAGTAAAGGATTCTGTTGTTCCCTGGAGCCCTGACTCCTGGGACCCAGCACCAGAGGACAGAGGAGAGCACTTGTTAGATCCCTGGAGAATAAGTGTCACCAGCCAGGGGCTACTGGCCCACCTCCTCCTGCCCTATGTCTTGAAAAGAACCAAGGGCCAGAGAGTGTGCACAGGAGGTAAGGCATTTGCCTTGCATGCAGTCAACCCTGATTTGATACCCAGCACCACACGGTTTCCTGGACATTGGCAGGGCTAATGTCTGAACACAGAACCAGGAAGAGCCCCTAAGCACTGCCCAGAGTGGCCTAAACACTCCCATGAAGGAAAAGAGCCTTGGGCCAGAGGGTAGAGCTTTGCCTTGCACTTGGGTGACCCGGGTTCAATCCCTGGCATCCCATATGGTCCCCGAGCACTGCAAGAATCATTCCTGAGTGCAGAACCAGGAGTAACCCCTGAGTATCACTGGTTGTGACTCCCCACCAAAAAAAGTAAAGAGGCTCCAAGAAGTCAGTCCCCTTTCCCAGCATTTGGCCACGCCCAATTATCCGTGGTTCTAAAGAGCAGGTGAGGAACTGCCTTTGAAAGTCCTGGTCACAAACTTCTGCAGCTGTAGTAGGGCCCCTCTCCCTACCTGCCCCGCCCTGTGCTCCCAGCACCCCACTGTAGCTGCCTCCAAGTTGCCAAGAACCAGGGCTTGGGCGAGTGGGGGGAGCCAAGTCCCACCCAGAGCTGGACATGGTGGAAGTTTCCTCCTTTTCCCGGACTTGGTATTTTATTCTAGGACCTTTGCTTCTCCCACTCAGGGCCTCAGGGCCTGTTCTTGCCCAGGTCTCTTCTCTTCCCTTCCCCTCAAGGGCACTGCCTCACTCTCACTGTGCACCCCTGACTCCCGGGAAGCAGCACACTGACATCCTTGTAAAAACAAATTAAATTTTCTTCCCTTTTTTGGGACAGAGGGAAAGAAATTGACGTCTTTGTCTCAAACAACACACAAAAAAGGGAACAATGTATGTCTTCTCCATTTGACAGTCATTTCCTTGGAACAAAAGCCTTTCCTCTCTCTCTCTCTCTCTCTCTCTCTCTCTCTCTCTCTCTCTCTCTCTCTCTCTGGGAGACTGTGCCAGTAAGGGCTGATGGGGCGAGCTCTCCAGGGAGCTTGGGGCTCTGGGAACATCCGGGCCAGCCCCTTCTCAGGTGAGGTCCCCAAGAGCCCACACTCATGAGTGGGCAGGGATTCACATTGCCTGCTGGATCCACTGGGCACTGGGACCGGAAAATGAGCCAGCAGTGGCCCTTCCTGGTGAAAACTGCAGCCGGTGTGAGAGACCAAGCAGAAGAGATGTGAGGGGAAGCGGGTGTGTTTCTGGGGTCTGGAGCTTACCTGGGCATCGGTCTAGGCTCTGTGCCAAGCTCTCAAATATAAAGCTCATGCTGCCTTCTTCCAGTAACAATTATATTGGGTCATTCCCATGACCTAATATAATGGTTTGAGGCTCTTTATGTTCCTGTAGCAAGCCGATGCCCCTGGCTCTACTGGCATGAGACAGGACATATGGAGATATTACTGGTGCCCGCTCTAGCAAATAGATGATCAACGGGAAGACAGTGATCGTGATCGTGATGCTGCCTTCTGAGCCTTGTGATGCAGGAAGGTAACATTCCCTTTACGGGAGACAGGTTCAGAAATGTCCTGTCCAGCCCTTGCTCCTAAGTTCAGAGTCTGTCAGTGGGAAGAGCAGAACCCAGGTCTTTCTAGTGAATTCCAGGCCTCAGTAATGCAGAAGAGCTTTAGTGTCTGGAAGCCAGGGGAGAAGTTTGAGGAGACTTAAACCCAACTGGGAATATCTGAGGTAAAAGGCAATTTTCCCTGAACTTTTGTTCCTTCTAAAGCTCACCAAACCTGCACATTTCAAAATGCACGGGATGTGTTTTAAATCTCTAAACTGACAGTGTAATTCTAGATCATCCTGAGGCTCTCAAAACTAGAGTAGGTCTGATTTCCCCACATTTCCATTTTTTCTTCCATAGGTGGTAGGAAAATTTTTGTCTCTGGTTTCAAAATGTCTTCACTTGTATCACTTATCCTGTAAGACTTCAAAAAGTCTTACAATTTACTTTAAATTATTTGGGGGGTGCAGCACCTTAGCCGTGCTTTGGTCCCGAGGTCACTCGCTGCAGAGCTTGATGGACCATGTGGTGGGAACTGAAACCAGGGCCTTTACCGCTTCAGCTGTCTCCCTGATCCCTACGTGTTATATGGTTTTATAGTTTTGGGCCACACCCAGCCGTGCTCAGGGACCAGATGTGGTGCCAGGAGTCAAACCATAAGTGTTACAATCAAAACAGGCACATGCAAGGAAGTGCCTTCCCAACTGGACTCTCTCTGTCCCCCAATATTTCCTCTTATGATAGAAGCAGTAATAAAGGCTGTGATCTCCAACCCCTGGCAAAAAAAAGAAAAGACTATACAGGAGGCCTGAGAGATAGTACAGGGTTTAAGGCACTTGCTCGCATATGGCCACTTAAGCTACAGTCCTGGTTTGATCCCTGGGCACTGCCTATTGTCCCCAAAAGCACTAAAGGTGACTCCTGATTATAGAGCCAGAATTAGCCCCTGAGCACTGCCAGGTGTGACCCAATTCCCTTACCCCAAACAATAATAATTACTTAAAATAGGGACTGGAGTTGATAATACAATGGTTAGACACTTGTCTTGCATGTAGCTGACAGACCCACCAGGAAGGATTCCTGAGCAAAGAGCCAGGAGTAAGCCCTGGGGTAGTTCAAAACCATTTAAGTAAATTAATTCATTAAAATAGGGGCAGGAGGGCCAGAGCGATAGTCCAGCGGGTAGGGCATTTGCCTTGCACGCGGCTGGCCCCTGCCGGCCCGGGTTCTATCCCCGGCATCCCATATGGTCCCCGAGCACCGCCAGGAGTAATTCCTGAGTGTAGAGCCAGGAGAAACCCCTGAGCATTGCTGGGTGTGACCCAAAAAGCAAAAATAAAATAAAATAAAATAGGGGCAGGAGAGATAGTACGGTCCATGAGGAATTTGCTTTTCAAGCAGCTGATCTGGGCTCGCTCTCTGGTACCCTGTATGGTCCCCCTGAGAAATGCCAGGAGTGATCCCTCAGTGCAGAGCCAGGAATAAGCCCTGGCCACTGCCAGGTGTGGCCCCAACTCATGCCCAGAATGAAGTTTAAAATAATAGACTAAGTGTGCATAAGGCCAGCAGCCAAGTAAACTCTCAGGTCAGGGTGATCAGCTGCTCTTGAAGGCGGCGCGGCGTGCCAGGCCAGAGCAGGAGACAAAAGGGCAGAGCTGGTGAGCTCCAGGAGCAGCAGTGAAGGAGAGAGGGGGCCCAGTCAGGGATCCCCCTGCTTTCCAGGTTCAGGAGCCTCCGTGGAGAGTGAGAACCACCAGGGAAGCAGGCGGAGGATGGGGGAGGCGCTGCCATGGAAACTGGAGGCGGAGGGCGTTCCCAGGGAGGGCGTGATGGAGAATTTAATGTCAAGTGTCAGAGAGAAGAGGTGGGGGCTGGGGATGGCAGGAGGTGATGGGAGCGAACCTGACCCTCTGGTTCCATCTCCTGCCTGGCTGTGGAGCCCAGGTCTGGGCTCATCAGCCCAGGCCAGTGTGACAGGCACGGGAGTCCATCTCTGACCTGCTTCCCCTAGGCTGAAGGTAAGGGCCTGTGAGTCCAATGTGATGCTGTTTCCAGGAGTCCTGGCATGCCTGGATTCCCGGCCACTTGCTGGCCACTGGGCAAGTCGCTTCGCCTGCAGGAGCCTCAGGAATCTAGGGATGAGCCAGGTGCCTCCACCCTCACCGGATTCTGTAATAACACCTGGGTGACAGAGGCAGCTGTGTGAGAAGCTAGGCTTGCCTTTGGAATGCTCCTCAGGTAGACAGGGCCCCCAGCATCTGTGGAGGACTCGAGAAGCAGCACCAAGCTGAGCACCAAGCACCAGCCTCTCCCCCTACTGCAGATCCCACGCTCAGCTCTGACCGACTCCCAGCTCTGTCACTGCTACACGCACAGGCCAGGAAGAGCCCGGGTCTCTCCAGCCCCCAAGAAGACCTCACGCTCTTGCATGCTGCGTGCATGTGCCACACACACACACACACACACACACACACACACACACACACTCATGGGCAGTGAGCTCAGTGCTGGGAGCTGGGAGGGATGATGAGCATTTGGGTCTGGTCTTGCAGGTCCAGTCTGCAGTGTTGGGAAGCGGAGCACCAGGACAGCTAGCTGTGTGGTGCTGGTGTGGGCAGCTTGAGGCTTCAAAACGGGGCCCTGGGCTGGATCAATAGTACGGTGGGTAGGTCACTTACCTTGCACAGGGCTGACATGGGATCGATCTCTGGCACCCCTTATGGTCCTCCCAAACCCACCTGAGCTCAGAGTCAGGAGCTCAAACCCTGAGCACCTCTTTGTGTGGTCCTGAAGACAAAAATGGGGCCCAGACAGAGCGATAGTCCAGTGGGTAGGGCGTTTGCCTTGCACGCGGCTGGCTTGTGCCGGCCCGGTTCAATCCCGGCATCCCATATGGTCCCCGAGCACCGCCAGGAGTAATTCCTGAATGCAGAGTCAGGAGTAACCCCTGAGCATTGCCGGGTGTGACCCAAAAAGCAAAAAAAAAAAAGGGGGCCAGAAGCCAGAGAGATAGTCCAGTGGGTAAAGCCTTGCACATAGCTGACTTGGGTTCAATCCCTCCATTACATCTGGTCCCAGGAGTGATGTCTGAGCGCAGTCAGGACTGGCTCCCAAGCACTGTCTAGTCGGGGCCCTCCCCCTACCAAGGGGGACCTGGAAGAGGGTACGGGCCTTGCTATGTGAATCCCTGGGTTCCATACACTGTACCATAAAGCAAAGGGTGGGGTGGGTGGGAGTGCCTTGCTGCGGAGCTGGTGGCTGTCCCTTCTGGAATTCAGAGCCCCGTGAGAGGAGGAAGTGGCAGCAGGACGAAGCCCCAGCATTCAGCCTACACACAGAAGCGTAAGCTGCACTTTTGGAGTGACCTAGTTGCCGTATGTCTGTAGGGATTTACTGTTTGGCTTTAGTTTTTGGGCCACACCTAGCAGTGCTCAAGGGGCCAGTCATGCCTCTGCACTCAGAAACTACTCCTGGAGGACTTGGGGACCATGTCGGAGAGCGAACCTGGGTCAGCTGCATGCCAGAGAAGCACCTTCCCTCCTCCCTGCTGTATCATCATTCCGGTCCCTACCATCACTATTTTTATTTTTTTATTTTTATTTATTTATTTATTTATTTATTTATTTACTTACTTACTTATTTGCTTTTTTTGGGTCACACCCAGCGACACTCAGGGGTTTCTCCTGGCTCTGCACTCAGGAATTACTCCTGGCAGTGCTCGGGGGACCATATGGGATGCGGGGATCGAACCTGGGCCAGCACGGGCCGGCCGCATGCAAGGCAAACGCTCTACCCCTGGGCTATCGCTCCGCCCCCATCACTATTTTTAGATGAGGCTCAGAGAGCCAATGATTTGCCTAAGAACACATAGCTTTGGTTTTTGCTTGTTGTTGTTGTTTGTCTTTTTTAGGTCATACCTAGCGATGCTCAGGTGTTAGTTCTGGCTCTGCCCTCAGGAATCACACATAGCAATGCTCAGGGTTTCCTCCTGACTCTGCACTCAGGAATTACTCCTGGCAGTGCTCTGGGGAATTGCTGGGAAATGAACCCGGGTCGGCTGCATGCAAGGCAAACGCCCTCCCGCTGTGCTGTCTCTCCAACTCTCACATGGCTTTGTGGATGTTGGGGCTGGCCAGGATCCCAGGGCAGGTCTGCCAAGACCTCTTCCTTTGCTTCCCCCCCCCAGCCCCCAGGAGAAAACAGATGCTTCCAAAGGCACTTGGAGCTCACAGTCATGGATCAGGGCTGTACCGCCACCTTCAGGAGAGACACAGATGAGACGCCCAAGAAACTGCTGTGAGCTTGGCAGATGCGTCTCCGCTCCACTCCCTCCCCGACACTGAGGGCCTCTTGTCAGGTCCCAGCTGTCTGACCTTAACCTTGTTGCTTTGTTCTTTGAGCACCTTTTCCTCTACTACGAAGAAGTTGCAAAGGTTAAAAAGAGGCCGCAAGGGAAGGACTTAGTCCGCTGGGGTTACGGAGAGCTCTCAGCCCACAGCACTGGAACGGACACAGTGAGACTCTGCCTACCCGGTGTGTGAAGGAGAGGCCCAAGCCTCAGGGCCTGCAACAGCTTCTCAACACCGTGGAACGCTAGACAGTGCTGCCCTGCCCTGGCCTCTTAATATAGGTCAGAACCCCAAGGCTTCCTCCGTTAAATGCCTCCTCGAGTTCAAAGGCGAGAGCATGCATGGAGAAGCAGGTTCCAAGCTCCAGCGTTGGGGCTGGAGTGTACAGTGGGTAGGTGCTTGCCTTGCACACAGCCAGCCCTGGTTCAGTCCCCGGCATCCCATTAACCCGACCCATTAGCGATACCCTGAACACTGCTAGGAGTAATTCCTGAGTGCAGAGCCAGAGTAATCCCTGAGCATTGCTGGGTGTGGCTCAAAAAATAAAACAGAAATCAAATAAACAAGCGAAGAGAACATTGTCTCTGAGTCCCTTCTGCATAGCCGTCTCTTCCTGTCCTCACCATAACCTTTCCAGGGACCCAAATTGGGCTACAGCCCTTGAGCAAAGCAAAGCCCCTGGTGGCTCTGGCTTGAATCAGGGGGATGGAGACCTAAGCTGAAAGCTGGCGTGGGTGACGTCTAGAATTTTTCTCCCGAGTGGGCCTCAAGTCAGTAGATGGGGAAGTGGGGGGGCCTCCATTTCCTTGCTGTCATTGAGCAGGTGTCTATTCTCTCTGGGCCTCTGTACAGGAGAGGGATAGAAGTGGGAAGAGAAGGGCTCTGAGGGTCTGCCATCCAGGGGAGAAGAGGCGATTCCCCCGTTCCTGGACCCCAGAATCAGACACACACTGGTGAGTCTCTGTGCACTGGCCCAGGCACAGGAAGGGAGCCCTGGGGCTGGCTGTGGGCTCTGCTCTCTGTGGGCCGAGGGAGGTGGGGCTGGTCAAGCACCTGGTCAGACATGCTCAGTGCCTGTCCCAGGGCCCATACAGGTACCAAGGCCCAAGCTCCTGAATCACCAATAAAGTGAGCCGTTCTCAGTGTCTGCAGAGGTCTGCCCCTCTTGCTCACTCTCTGTGCTCCCTTCAAGCCCAACCTGGGCTGGGAGGGGGGCACTGATGTGGGTCTACCTGAGCTCCTTGACATTGCGAGAGGAGACCCACCCCCAGAACCCCAGTTAGGGGTCTAGAGTGATAGTACAGCAGGTAGGGTGCTTGCCTTGAGCATGGAGGACCCAGATTCAGTTTCCAGCGCCCCATATGGGTCCCCGAGCTCCTCCAGAGTGATCCCTTAGTGCAGAGCCAGGAGTAAGCCCTGAGCACCACCAGGTTTGACCCCAAAACCACACCCCAAAGTAAAAAGAAGCCCATCCAGGTATGGTGTAGCCTCATTGTATTTCTGAAACAAGAATAGTAACACTACTGTAAACCATAAGGCTGAATTTTTTAAATTTATTTAAAAAAATAAATAAAGAACTCCACCTAAGGGCTGAGGAGGTGGCTTCAAGGATGGGGCATTTGCTTAGTGTGTGGGAGCCCTAGGTTCCATCCCAGTCACTGCACGGTCCCTGAGCACGGATAGGGACCCCACCTAGGGTCTCTTCCTGGGGCTGCCAATGTGGGCCACGTTCACAAGACTGTGAAGAAAGTGACCAGGAAGTCCCATGTGCACCAGCACCATGATTTCTACCCAGCAAGAAGCTCTGCAGTGGGGTCTCGGGAGCTGAGGCAGAGTCCGAGAGGCAGTGCCGTCCAGCTTCAGGATGAGGTGCCCGAGTGCCCAGCCGGGGTCAGGCCCCTGACCTCACCCTCACCAGGAGAGGCCGGCGCCTGTAGGCCGGAGGCCTGTCCCCCCGCAGTGCCCGGCTGTGCTCCAAAGTGTGAGTGGAGGGGCCAGGGCTGAAGCTCATGGAGCTGAGTGTTTACTTTTTTGCGCAGGGGGCCCAGATTCAGTCCCTGGCACTCATGTTCTCTGGAGCACAGAGCTGGGAGTACTGCTAGGTGTGGCCCAGAGCAACAACAAAAATCCAAGCAAAAAATTCTGAGGGGCTGGAGAGATAGTACAGTAGGAAGCCTTGCAAGAGGCTGACCCGGGTTCCATTCCAGGCATCCCACTTGGTCCCACGAGCACCACCAGGAGTAATTCCTGTAGAGTCAGAAGTAACCCCTGAACATCACTGGGTGTGACCCCAAAAGTCAAAAAAATCATCATCATCATCATCATCATCATCATCATCATCATCATCATTGAGCCATGTGAATCTAATAAATCTTGAACCAAGAAAATGAAATAAAATAAAGCACATTTAGGGCCCGGGATCAGCCCAGGGACAGAGCACATGCTTTGTATCTCTGAGACTGGGTCTGCTGCCTGCCTACCGGCGCCAGGACAGTTATGAAGAATAGCCATAAAGAGCCTGCTGAAGGGGGGGCTGCCACAGCAACCCGCCTGATGGGAGCCGCAGCTGTCTTTGTGGGCCCGCGGCTCTGTGGTTGCCCTGGGCAATCTGGCCTCTGGCTCCGGCAGCTGTCAGCCTGCACTCCCAGGGGTTCCTCTCCCTGCAGCCACCCCCCAAAGTCTCCCCACAGCCCTGCCACTCTCCATACTCTGGGTTTCCCAATAAATAGGTCCAGGGACAGTCAACCTGGCCTGGGAGGTTTCCGAAGACAGCCCGAGGAACAGGCTTATTTTGCGGTAGCTGCTGCCACCTATGGGCCACTGGTGGCATCAGCAACCTTATTTCACTCCTCTCTGGGCTCTCCTGGTAGATATTCAGACCAGCCCAAACCAACCCTCCTCCAGAAACTGGGCTGGAATTGGTCCCTGCAAGTCTTGAGTTCTGAATGAGGATCATGTCCCGCCAGGTGCACTGGGTGAGAGTGAGTGGGCCACGTGGATAGCCGCCCTTGACCACCTGACCAGGCCGGCCGTGTACCTCAGGCAGTGCCTGACACATGACAAGTCCCAGTAACTATTTAATAAGAAAATTAAAACCAAGGAAGGGGCTGGAGAGATAGTCCAGCGGGTAAGGTGTTTGCCTTGCACATGGCTGACCTGGGTTCGATTCCCAGCATCCCATATGGTCCCCGAGCACTGCCAGGAGTAACCCCTGAGCGCGGCCAGGGTGTGACCCAAGAAGCAAAAAACAAACAAATAAATAAATAATTAACCTGGAATTCAGTGTTTTTTTTTTTTAAGCGGGGGAGGAGCCACACCAGCAGTAGTCAGGGGATATTTCTGGCTCTGTGCTCAGAAGCGGCCCCTGGCAGTGCTTGGGGACCATATCTGTGAGGGGATGGGCCTGGATTTAGTTTCATGAAGGCTCAAATTTTAAGGAGTTTCTCCTGGCTCTGCACTCAGGAATTACTCCGGCGGTGCTCGGGGACCATATGGGATGCCGGGGATCGAACCGGGCCGACATGGGTTGCGCGTGCAAGGCAAATGCCCTACCCGCTGGGCTATCGCTCCGGCCCCTCAAATTTTAACTTCTGACCTAGCTCCTATCCCTGGAACCTAGTTGGGTTTTTTTTAAGCTAGTTTGTGTGTGTGTGTGTGTGTGTGTGTGTGTGTGTGTGTGTGTGTGTGGGGTGCTTTTTTTTTTTTTTTTTGCCTTTTTGGGTCACACCCGGCAATGCTCAGGGTTACTCCTGGCTCTGCACTCAGGAATCACTCCGGCGGTGCTCGGGGGGACCATATGGGATGCTGGGATTCGAACCCGGGCCTTCAAGGCCGGCGTGCAAGGCAAACACCCTACCGCTGGGCTATTGCCCGGCCCATGGGGTGCTTTTTTGGGTCACACATGGTGATGCTCAGGGGTTACTCCTGTCTCTGCACTCACGAATCACTCCTGGCGGTGCTCGGGGGACCATGTGGGATGCCAGGAATAGAACCCAGGTTGGCGTGTGCAAGACAAACGCCCTCCCGCTGTGCTGTTGCTCCGGCCAGTAGAACCCAGTCTTGGCCACTAGACTGTCCTGGGACTGTGTTCCTGTCTCTTTGTCTTGTGGGAGTGTTTAAGCACAGGCTTGACAAAGCCTTAGGTTGCTGGTAGATTGTGGCTCAAACAGGTGGCTTTTTCTCCTCCATCTTTCTGTAGATTATATTACCTTAACAGACACCCTGTTTTCTGACTAGAGCAACAGTAAGCAGTTAAGGCCTTTCCCACTGCCAGCCTAGGCTCCGCCCCCAGCACCCCATACAGTCTTAGGTGTCCTGCCAGGAGTCATTCCGGCGCACAAAGCCAGGAGTAAACCTGAGCACCACCAGGAGGGGCCAAACCAAACCAGGAACTAGCACTGGCTTGAACCTGCTCCTGGTCCTTAGCGGCTGGAAGGGGAGCTAAGGCCGCAGACGCCTGCACCAGCCCCCTCACTGCCCCATGAGAACCTCCAGCCCTCCGCCTCCCTCATTTCCTCTTGCCCACACTGGCTTCAGCGGCTCCACAAGGTCGACAGCCACTGACTATTGACCTCGAAGTTGGTCTTCGCCTGTGGTCTTCAGATGTGGTCACTGACGGTGAGCTGGAGGAAGGCTGGGCCTCCGGCTGGTTGTTTCCTGTCTCGGGCTCCTGCTTCTGCCACTCCTGTCAGCTGGGGGGTCTGAGAGGGGCAAACTGTGTGTCCCACAGGCCCCGGCCTCGTGCGGGGTTGGCTGTGCTGGGGGAGACAAGGACAGTGTGAGACGCTTCCTGTGGCTCATGGGGTTGTACCTCCCAGCCTGGAAAGCAAAGACCTCAGCTGGGACACAGGGTCTCTGAGCCGTCCAGCTGCCACAACCCAGCTGTCGGGAGGTGTCCAGTGAAGGGTCAGTGAGTATGACCTCTGACCCAGGAAGCAGGTCCTGAAGATCTGGGTGAGAGACTGCCCTTGGTGGGGAGTGACATGGAGCCCCCCCAACCGCTCTGCGCCAAGGGGAATTGCTGCCCTGCGTGCAGGGAGCCAGATTCCATCCTGGGCACTGTATCATGCCACAAGCACCAATGGGTAACCCCCCAAGCACAGGGTAGGGTAGCTGGAGCACCTGTGTGTGTGGTCTACAAAAGAGAGCAGAGAAACTAATCAGAGTCCAGTCGCCTCAGGGGGACTTCAGACCCAACTCTAGCAGCGTTGAGGACACAACATCCGCTCAGGAGTCAGCCAAGGTAAAGCCCGCCTAGGCCCCGGGGCTGCTGTGCAAGGCGAGAGAATCCCCGCTGACAGTGTGACAGACTCTGAGATGAGCAAGGACAGAGTCCTGATCCAGCCACACATCCTGGTGGTGGTTTGGAGCCTAGTACAGGAGTTTGCCTTGCACACAGCTGACCGGCTCAGAGCCTCCGCACCATTTATGTTTCCCTGAGCCTGCCAGGAGTGATCCCTGAGCACGGCGGGTGTGGCTCTGAAACAAACAAAAATCTTGGTGTGGGGATACCAGCTGAGCCCCCAGCCCCTCACCTCAATCTCTTCCCTCCGCAGCACCCTCTGCCTGCTGCAGCCAGGAATGAACTCTGGAGCGCTGCACTTCCCTGCGGCCACCAGGGGGCAGCAGACACCGTCCCACCCACCCCCATCCCTTCCAGTGCCCGCAGTTCCTAGCGCCCAGCCTAGAACAGCCAGATTCTGTCCTCCCTGGAGCTGCTCAGCTCCTAGGAGTTGAGTCCTGGCCTTGCCACTCGCTGGCTGTGTGACAACAAGTAGATCACGTCATCCCTGTCTCAGTTTCTCTTCATTTTATGCATCACAACATAGGTTAGTGGGCCACTTGGTCTATCTACAACCTGACACTCTCTGGCAAGCACGGCTGTCACTGGGAGCTGGGGACCGGGTTCTCCCTGGCCTAACGGGCTTCCTCTCCTCACGCCAGCATGGCCACAACGTGTTCAGAGCAGGGGCCCTGCCAGAACCCATCCATGTGCAGGCCCTTCCCTGTGCCCTCCCTGGTTCACCCCATCCCTGCCCACCTCCATCTTTCTGGGCTCTGTTGCCTCTGGTCCATTCACTGCCCTCCTGGGGATGGGCCCCAGATCCAAGCAGCAACTCCGAGACCCCTGTGCTCCTGGGCTCCAGCCACACGGGCTGTCTCTACCCTGCTCTCTGTCCAACGGGCACTCAAGGCCCTCCCTGACGTTGGATGACTCACTCTGCTCCAGGGGCCCACCGTCACCTGCTCCTCCCAGGGTCTGGCGGGAAGCTCACCCCCTCCGCAGCCTGGCCCATTCCCCTCCGAGGCTCTGGGTGCAGTCGCTGCAGGAACCACAACAGCGGTGGCCATTGTTTATAGAGACGAAATCACATTTTAGAAAGGACTTTCCCCTCTGCGGGAGGCAGGGAAGGCAATCAAGGGCGCGTCATTCCCTCCTCCGGCCCAGGCGAGCTTTTCCCGGGAAGGGCAGAGTCAGGATTTGGACCCCTAAGGTTGGAGCTGAGCCACACTGGAGCCTAGTCGTAAGCCCCAGGTGCCCACGTTTCCTTCTTTGTCCCTTAGCGGTTGTTGAAGGAATTAAGTCTCCCTCATGGGTCTGGCCCCTCCAGTCTCTTTATCACCCAACGCTAGAGCCAATCACCCCACCGGAGGAGTTGGCCACACGCCCAGGCAGTGCGGGGGGATGGGGGGACACCAGCAGGCTCCCTCCCTGCCCCCAGCTTATCAGCACCCCACAGGCAGAGGGGTGCTCTGCCCTGGGAGGCCATTTGCCCCAGCCTGTCCCCTCCACGCCCTCCTCCAGACCTTAGGAGCTGTGCGACCTTGGGCTGTCATCTCAGCAGAGCCGCAGACCCCCTTCCCGGCATCCCCGTTGGACGGATTGATTCCGTGAGATCCAAGGGGCCGTCACGAACAGGCGGTCGCATACTAGCAAGGGAGGGGGTGTCCAACTAGGAGCAGGCGGTGGGAGACTGCAGAAAACGGGCGCGGGGTGCTGGAAGTTCGGGCGGTCACACGGACAGACACCGGCACACACAGACACACAGACACAGAACCAAGGTCACCGCGGCTGCACAAATCATGCAAAAAGGCTGGCCGCTGGGCAGCGCAGCCCCTCCCAGGCCCCCAGGGCGGGGGGCTTTAGCCCCAACAGAGAGCAGTAACCGGCTCTCTGCAGACGCACCGGCTCCCGGTCGGGGTCACGCGCACTCGCACCTGCACGCACGCCCCACGCACACGCTCAGAGCCTCAGCGCCTGCCCCGGCCACTCCGACTCGCACACCACCCAAGGCACACGCTTATCAGGCCGGGGCAGCCGCTGGTTCTGCTGAGTCACACACCGGCCGCCCGGCTCCCCGACAGCACCCGGGCGGGAGCCATGTGCCCCCCGATCCGGCAGGGGCGGGGCCTGGGACGGGGGCGGGGGCCTCGGAGGGGATCGCCCCGCCCGCGCCGCGCCGCCCGCCCCGCGCCGCGCCGTCCCTTCAAGGGAGGCGGACAGTCGGCGGGAGGGCGGCCAGTTCTGCAGAGACTAAATCAAGGCTTTCACAGCCCCCAGTCTCCTAGTGCACGGATACACGTGGGAGCAATTAAAAAACAATACTCGATCTATTACTGGGTATTGCATTTGTATTTTCACATGCCCTCATTTAATTTTTTACCACAGCTCTATTTAAAGTTGGGACTATTATTAATTTCCTTTCGCCCCAGTGGGAAGTGACAAACGTACAAAGCTGGGGAAAACGCAGAGCCCAGAGCGGCTGCCTTCATATCCCAAACTCTTCACTATACTACCTGGTGGGCAGGTGAGTCTGGGGGAAGTGGAAGGTATAAAATACAGCCTGAATGGGGCATCAGACCGCAGGGATGGGACGTGGAGGGGTCTCCAGAGTCCAGAGTTCTCGTTAAAAAGGACTGGAGGGGGCTGGGGCGAAGGCACAGTGGGGAGGGTGTTTGCACCTCGGTTCTATCCGCTGCATCCTATACGGCCCCCTGAGCACTGCCAGGAGTGATTCCTGAGTGCAGAGCCAGGAGTAACCCCCTGAGCATCGCGGGTGAGACCCCCAAAAAAAAAGGGACTGGAGTTCTGATAAAATTGGAGTCTGCGCCATATATTAGACCCCATCGGACCCTCCCCTGCTAATCCATGAACCTGTTGACAGCTCTGTGCTCTGAAATCACTCCTGGCAAGACTCAGGAGCCATATGGGAGGCTGGGGATTGACCCTGGGTCAGCCACATGCCAGGCTTGTCCATTGTACTACCCCTCTGGCTCTGTAAAGGCAGTGATTGGCTCTGGTGCCTGAAACAAGAGGGGATGCAGAGGGGCTGCAGGGAAGTGAGGGCCGGGCCTGGAGTGATCGTGGACCGGGAACACAGGCTAAACACCTGGGGTGTTTACCTGAGCCTGACACTGTTCTGGACTTTCTGTTGAATTCTTCCCCAGACCCTGAGGACTATACTTTAATTAAACCCTTTTACAAGTGAAGAAAATGGCTTGAGAAGTTGGTAGTTAATCCAAAGTTTGGTAGTTAATCCAGCTTCTACGACTGATACCAGCTCTCTGATGCCAGAGCCCACCTAGGAGAAGCTATGGCAGGCCTGTTTCCCGATTTGGTCAAACAAGGGCTTAGTTCTTTTAGGAAGGAGAAGGATAGGGAAGGAAAGAAATCAAGGGGAGGGTGAGAAGGAAGATGAGAATGAGAAATTATGAGGGCAGAAGGATTGGGGCTGCGATTATACCAGTGGCGTGGGAGAGTGGTGTAGCCATATATCCAAAGCAGACTCAACAACTCTGAAAACATGAGATCTAAGCTGCAACCACTGAACTTGGTAATGTGCCTGTCAAGGTGGCCGGTGGTGGAGGGGCGTGGGGAGGGGACTGGAGTAAGGGAACGCTGGTGGAGGGAAATTGACACTGGTGGGATTGGTGTTGAAATATTAATTGCCCAAAACTCAACTATCAATAACTCTGTAAATCATGGTTCTGTAAATAAGCAATTGATTTTAAGGGGCCAGAGTGATAATACAGCAGGAAGGGCATTTAACAGAGATGGGTTTGATCCCAGACATCCCATATGAACCCTCGGCACCACCAGGAGTAACTCCTGAGTGCAGAGCCAGGAGTAACTACCCCTGAGCAGTGTTGAGTGTGACCCCAAAAGCCAAAAAATTGATTTAAAAAGATATAAAAGGATTTAAAAGGGGGGCTTCATTTGGGCTTGAAATACCCCCAAAATGCCAGGTCCTGTGTGGAAGGTTTGGATTTGTTCTTTGAGGCGCAGATCCTAAAGTTCCTCCTCTCAGGGACAGTTTCAGGTGACAGAGACGGTGTGTCTGAGTCCCTGGAAGAATGTGAACACAGGTCTGAAATGAAAGGAGGGAAGGGCTTGGCCCTGCGGCACTGCGAGGACCGGGGCTCAGGGGCGGAATCTCTGATCCGAGTGGAGTGCCCGCGGCGACCGACCACAGAACCGAAAGGCACCTAATGTGGCCTGGCTGTGCTTGGCACTGAGCAACATTCTCAGGAGCACAGGTAAGGGGCACAGACGAGGAAACTCAGAATCAGAGACGCGAATGGCTCAAGGTCACACAGGATGAAGTACAGGGACCAGACAAGTGGGCTTCCCAAGACCAAGTCCCTTCCTGCCTCCCTTCGACTCATTAGGGAAAGCACCACGTGGCAAATTGCATCATACTTTTGCCGTATGACGTCAGAGCCAACACCAGCCAATCCAGGAACTCCTTCTCCGATCCTCCCCTGAGCCCTTGGGTCAACACCGGTCTGCCCCGCAGCCCACGGGCCCGCCAGGCGCACCTGCAGCCCCGCCCCTTCCCGGTGCGCCGCTCGCGCTCCAGCGCCCGTCCCTCCCCGCCGCGCGTCTGATTGGCACTTGCTCGCGCCAATCAGAAGGCGCCCGGCCGGGGGCGGGGCCTGCCCAGAGTTGCCCTGTCAGTGCAGGTGGAGGCCCCCGGCGGGGCAAAGTGGCAGGAACCTCTTAAAGGGCGAGAGCAGCGGCGCGCGAGGACGGCCGGGCCGGGTCCCCGCCCCGTCCAGCCCAGGTGAGCTTACACCGCCCGGGGGAGGCGACCTCGAGTTCCGGGGTGGGGTGTCTGCTGGGGCTGAAGCAGATAGACCCCCACCCCTCCCAAGGGTTCGGGAGGTCCCAGCAAGGGCGAGAGGCGGGTCCGAGGGTGCGGGGAGGAGGCTTGAGAGCTCCAGGGTTCCGGGGATCCGGGAGGTTGAGCCATCTCGAAGTTTGGGGTGCTGGGTGGGGGCGCGGGCGTCAGGACACGGGTTCCAGGTGCCGGGGTCTGGCGGTGGGCGGTCGCAGCCAGCCGGGCCTGTGCGGTGCAGGGTCCCGACTGGGGGGCTCCCGCGGGGCCGGGCTCTGCAGCGCGGTGCAGCCTCCCGCGCCCCTCCCGACCGCGCCCTGCGGGTCCGCACGCTCCCTCCGGCGGCCGCGGCTCGGGGACGGCGGCGGCAGGAGGTCCCCAGGCCCGTTCCGGCCTTACGTAACTGACTTTGAGTTTCCCGACGGAGGGTCGCGTGCTGGGGCGGCCTCCGCCTGCCCAGGGGCTCCGCTGCCGGCCCGAGCGCACGCACCGCCCTGCAGTCGCGGTCCCGGCACGTCCCTCGGCTCTGGGCTCCTGCGCCTGGCTGGCGCGCGTCCCCCTGGCTCGCACCCCCAGTTCCCTCTGTCCCCGGTCTCTCCCGGTGTCTGTCCCCGCTCAGGCTCTCTCCCTTGGAGTTTTCTCTGCCTCACCGACACTTTCCGACGGACCCCACCTCTTTGGGGTGGGACCGGACTTCCCCCTGCACAGCGAAGGCGGGGACTTGTGCGGGAGACCCTGGCCCCAGGGAGGTCCCCTGGGAGGGAGGGGGCTGGCCATGACCCTCCAGTTCCCGGACTGGAACTAGGGCCCAGGGTGGCCCCTCCTCTACTTCGGAGCCCTTTTTTTTTTTGCACAAGGAGAGGAACCCGGAGCGGAGGAGCCTGGCCACGCAGGTGCGAGGTGGCGGGTGAGCGGCCTGGTGGCTGGTCAGGGTCAGCCTCTGCCGCTAAAGGGAAAGGGCTGGGCGGAGCTCTGGCCCGGAGCCCCGAGGTTTCGGCAAACGCCCTCCTTCTTCCCAGTTTGAGGCCTGCGGGCTGGTTTTGGCCAGAGGCAAGAGGACTGGGAGGGGAGCAGCCTGGGGAAGGCAGGCAGGCTGGGGTCCGCGGCTGCCTTGGGTCAGGGAGGCGGCACCTCAGAAATAACACCTCTCCCTGCTGCTTTTGGGCTTACTGAAAGTGGGATAGCAGCCCTGCGGTGGGAAATTCCTCTAAGAAGGGGAGGAGGGGTTTGCAGAGTGAGAAGGCAGGCCTGGGAAGAAGATGCTGGGGGAAGCTGGGGAGGGAAGGACACCCCTGGGCTCCTGGCCTTTGTCGCTGACCTGGGTTTGCGTCCTGGCCCTGCCACTTCCTTGCTGTGTGACCTTGTATGAGTCACTTCACATCTCTGAGCCCTAATGGCCTTACACAATTGGAATCATCGAATGCCGGGAGAATGTATGATCAGAGTGGTAGCAGGTCTGGGAGGCCGTCAGGGCAGGTGTTTTAGGACACAAACAGAGCGGGGCAGCCCTGAGGTTCCTGTGTTGACAGGGGAGAGGCAGGCAGGGCCTGTGCGAGTGGGTGGGGTGCTGGGGTGTGGGTGACTCCAGGGGAGGCGAGGAGGCCCCCACACCCGCTTTCTCCTGTTGCCCAGACCGGGCTGACCTTGCTTCCCTGGGCCCCAGGTGCCAACCCAAGCTCCTCAACCCCAAGGCTGCTCCACCCCCACCCAGCGGAGGTGGAGCTCCTGGCAGGACACAGCTGGCACCCCCCTCTGCACAGTGGACTCTGGCCAGGAATATCCCAGCCCAGCTGGGAGGATGCTGACTGTCAGCCTTTGAGCTCCTCCAGGGGGCCGCTCCTGGCTGTCTGCCGGGTGAGCCAGGGGCCAGGGTGGGAGTGGGGAAGGAGAGACCTGGGGAGGGAACCGGCACCTCTGGAACTGGAAGGAGCTTCCAAGCCTGACGCTATGCCTCTGCAGGCTGGACCTCTTCAGAGACAGGACACCTGTGAAGGGCTGGGCTGGGACTGGCTGTTTGTGATGGCTCTGGGCGGCGGCTGGAAGGTCCTTAGAGCAGCACTCCGCTTTTCCTCAGGGCCACCAGGATTCTTCTTCTCCTTCCTTTTTTCCCTGTTTTTATTTTTTGGGCCACACCAGGTGTTACTCAGGGCTTTCTCCTGACCACTTGCTTCAGGAATCACTCCTGGCAATGCTCCAGGGACCTTAGGGACAGTAGGGGTCAAACCTGGGTCAGCCACCTGCAAGGCCGGTGCCCTCTGTCCACGGTACTGTCATTCTGGCCCCAGAAGTCTTTATTCTTTCAACACATTTCCCATCCCCCCTTTTTTTTGGTTTGTTTGTGAACAAGATGGTTTTTATTGAATGAAACTTAGAAAGACGTGGGGGGTGAGAAAGAGAGGACAGGCATGTTCAAGAGAGAACCTGGGCTTCTCCAGAGAGAAAACAAGCAAGCAAAGAAACCGAGACAGGCAGGCAAGGAAGGACACGGCGTGAAGTGAGCCTCAACACGTTTTCTTACAATGCTTTGAAGGGTTCCTGGGAACAGTGTGAGGGCAGGGCCGGCCCCGTGCTGAGGAAACCCACAGTGTGGGAGGGAGCCACCCCCCAGAATAACTGAATCACAGCTGAGCAAAACTCTTTCTTGACCACTTGATAACTTTGTGACTTATCTGGCCCTTTTCTTCCCTGTGCCTCCGATATTCGACTGAAAAGTGAGGCTGCTGTGAGTTCTCATCTCTGGGATCACTGTGAGGATGAGTTGATGCACAAACTTCTTGGTTCTCTCTTGGTCAGGCAAGGTTCAAGGTTCCCTCTTGGACATGCATTGAGTTGATGAACTTACAAACGCTCTCTCTCTTTTTCTTTTTTTCTTTTTTTTGGGTCACACCCGGCAATGCTCAGGGTTTTTCCTGGCTCTGCACTCAGGAATTACTCCTGGCAGTGCTCGGGGACCATATGGGATGCTGGGGATTGAACCTGGGCCAGCACGGGCCGGCTGCGTGCAAGGCAAACGCCTACCCGCTGGGCTATCGCTCCGGCCCCTTACAGATGCTCTTAAAGGAGTTTGGAGGGGCCGGAGTGATAGCACAGTGAGTAGGGCATTTGCCTTACACCGGCCAAACTGGGTTTGATCCCGGCATCCCCATGGTCCCTTGAGCATTGCCTGGTGTCACCCAAAAGCAGGGGGGAAAAAAGGTTGGAATCTGCGCTTTTATCATCGGTGGCCAGTGGCTTTCTCTTCCTGAGAAATGGAAAGGGTAAATGAGTTGGAGTTTCTCTCTGAGAAACTGGTTTTACAGTAGCCAGTGTTAGAGCCTCCAGTATCTGGCTTTGCCTTGGCCTGCCCTCTGCTCTCCTCGAGATGGAGAGGAGAGAGATGGGATTAGGGCTAGGCTGAGTGTGATGGGCTCCTAAGTCCTATTCTTGGCCTGTTTTCTCAAATTATAATGAGAGCCTCTGTGTCTAGGGCACTCCGTGTGCATGGACAGGCACTCTGGGCAAAGCCTCTAATGGGCAGCATTAACTAAGGGGATCCTTACAGCCTCGTGAGGGAATGGGCATTCGCTCTGATTCATTGGGACACTCCTTGGTGAATCAGCTAAGAAGTGGCTGGGCTGGGATTAAAACCCAGGTCGGGGCCAGGATAAGAGCTCAGATGTGAGAGTACTGCCAGTGTGCGTGGAACCCCGAGTCTGCGGCCCAGCACTGCATGGCCCTCTGAGCACTGGGGCTAGACATTGTGGGGGAGTGGTCCTGCTCCCTGAGAACAACTGGGTGTGGCCCCAGTTGAAAAAAATTGTGGGGGGGAGGGGGGCGGCGGGGGGGGTGGGGGCGGGTTGCCGGCCGGCCCCCGGCCCCGCCGCCCCGGCACCCAGGCCCCCAGCACCGCCAGAGTTATTCTGAGCAGAGCCAGGAGAAACCCCGGCATTGCCAGGTGTGACCCAAAAGCAAAAAAAGAAAGAGGTGGGGCTGGAGCGATAGCCCAGCGGGTAGGGCGTTTGCCTTGCACACGGCTGGCCCTGCACCGGCCGGGTTCGATCCCCGGCATCCCATATGGTCCCCTGAACACCGCCAGGAGTAATTCCTGAGTGCAGAGCCAGGAGAAACCCCTGAGCGCCGCCAGGTGTGACCCAAAAAAAAAAAAAAAAAAGGTCAGGGAAATAGCTCCAAGGACTGGAGCACATGCTTTACATGGGGGAGGCTCAGGTACAGGGGGACCTGTACCCCATGGTCCCCTGAGCCTCGGAGGAGAAACTCCCAAACACTGAGCTGACTCTTGAGCATTGCTGGGTGTGACCAAAAGTGAAACAAAAAGAAAAATAATATAGAGAAGGAAATATTGGAGGACAAAATGCAGGCAGATGGGTGAGGGCATCTGCCTCGGCCACTGTAGTGGACCAGGAGACGGACCGGACACCAGGAGCCCATCGGAGCACTGCACCCCACTCTCCACCTGGTAAACAGGAAGGGGAACCACCTTACCCTTTATCTGTTTCCTGGGTTACTGTGACGCTCAAAGGCGGAGACCGCTGTCGAATCACGTGACCATGTGGCTGACACTAGTTTTCAGTCGAAAGCTGTTTGTGGGAAGGCCCACTGCCAGCACCTCTGCCGAGTGTCGCCTTGAGCACACTCTGGGGAGATGCTAACAGGACCACACTATTTGTTGCGTAGTTGCCAGGCACCAGGCCCTGCGCTCAGATCCCCTCTCGTGGTCGCCTAATCTCCGTGCTTGACCTGCACTAGGCTCCCACCCCAGCTGACAGTGCCCTGTAAAAAAAGTAGCTAGTTCTCTGTGTGTTAAGCGTTGTTCAGACTGTTTTACGTGCATCGACTTGTCCACACAATGATCCCAAAGGTGAGAACTCACAGCACCCCCATTTTCAGTTGGATAATGGAAGCACAGGGAAGAAATGGGCCCAGATAAGTCACAAAGTTATCAAGTGGTCGAGAAAGGGCTGACCTAAGCCAACCAAAGTTGCTGAAGCTCTCTGCTCAGCTGTGATTCAGTTATTCTGGGGGTGGCTCCCTCCCACACTGTGGGTTTCCTCAGCACGGGCCGCCCTGTCCTCACACTGTTCCCAAGGGCCGGCTGGGCGTATGGTGGTGCGGTTCGTGTCTGCACGTGGGGTCCTGCTGCCTTCAGGGTGGGGGCGTTGTAGGACCAGTGAGCAGGGATGGATGAACTGTCAGATGATCAGATGCTAATATTGAGGGTAGCTGTCCCCAGGAGCCCCAGAAACAAGCAGTGGGGAGTTTCCCGGGCCAGGCTCAGGCAGAGAGGCCCTGGGAGACAGCGGCGCTTGTGTTGTGTGTCTCACTGCTGTTCTTTGCCTCCATGTGCTGCCGTGGCGATGACTCTCTGGCTTCTCCCACACGGACCTGCTGCGTGACCCCGATGCTGTCTCCGGTGAGTGTATTTGTTTTACTGAATGTCTGGGGTGGGGCTGGGAGGCTGGGTTCGAATGTGGGTTCTGAAGTCAGCGGGGCTCTGTGGCCACTGGGAAGCAGGAGGCCAGGGGTTGGGGTGGGCAAGATTGAGGAGAAGTGTGTGGAATGTGTCATGCCATACCATACCTGGTCTAACTGCTTTGGAATCTGCTCCTTTCCTGCCTCTTGGAGCGGATGGCCCTTTGCCTCTGTTTCCCATCCTTGCAGTGTGATACTGAGCCTGCGCTCCGACAAGAGGTTGTTTGTCCTGGTATGCAGATAGGCTCAGGGTCTTGTGCTTGTCTGTCCACTGCTGTACTCGCAGCACCGTGGTCCCTGCTGCATGTGGCAGGGCTCAGTGGAGCCTTCCACATGGAAAGCGGCTTCCTTGGCGCAGCGGCAGGTCACATCAGGGGCGTGCTTTGTGTTGGAATGAACGTCTGCTGCCTGACACCCGGGGCTGGCACGATGAACATGTTCCCTTTCTGCTCTCCAGATCGGGAATTCTTGGAGGACTGGGGCTAAGGGAAAAGGAACTCTCCGACCTCTGAACTGAGTGTGGCTCTAAGCACCACACAGCATCCTGCAGGCTCGAGGACCAGAGGGGTGGCAGAGCTCTGGGATTCCTGGGATGGACGCTGGGCATGAGAAAGCCACCTGCCATGTTCCTGGTTGGGGTTGGAGAGCTCTGAGGCCTGGAGGCCTGCCCAGGACTTGCACCCCCCACATAGATATGGGAAATAGTGAATGAGGATCCTGGAGAAGGGCTCAAGGGGGACCATATAGGGTGCTGGGAACTGAACCTGTGTTGGTTATACGCAAAGCAAATGCCCTACCCACTGTACTACTGCTCTGGCCTAGTCTGTTAGTACAGGCCACACCAGGGGCTACTCCAAGAGGTGCTGGGGAACCATGCAGTGCAGGGATGAAACCTGAGACCCTGGGTACCTTTTCCCCACTCCTGTGCTCTTTTATTTTAAGGGTTGGAGCGATAATACAGTGGGGAAGAAGTTTGCCTTGCATGCGTCCAACCGGGTTTGATCCCGGCATCCCATATGGTCCCCTGAGCACCGCCAGGGGTAACTCCTGAATGCAGAACCAGGAGTAACCCCTGAGCAGCGCCATGTGTGAACCAAAATGGGGGGAGAAAAAAAAAGCAAAAATTAAAAAAAAAGCTTTTGTGGTTTATGGGCCATACCCAGCGATGCTCGGGTTTCTCCTGACTTCCTACACTAAGGAATCACTCTTGGTGGTGTTTGGGAGACCATATGGAATGCCGGGATGGAACTCAGGTCAGCTGCATGCAAGGCGAGAGCCTTACTCTCTCCCACTCCAGCCCCAACCCTGTGCTTTTAGACTTCATAACTTACCTCAACCTCATAGTTACCCCATGAGAATACCACTGGCGTCCCCACTGTATGGACCAGGGATTGATGTTGCGTTAATCAAATGAGTTACTCAGTCACGTAATTATTTCTAGGTAGGATTCCGCTCAGACTGAGTTTCTAACTCCAAGGTGCCCATTGGCGTGAAATGCTCTTACCTCCTCTAAGGGAGACAGCCTATATGTGAGCCTTCTCTATTCCCCTCAGGTCCCTGCTGCTGAGTACAGACAGACAGACAGACACACACACACACACACAGACATACACACACACACGCTGAGTACAGACACACACACACCCTCCTGCTGAGTACAGACACACACACACCCTACTGCTGAGTACAGACACACACACCCTGCTGCTGAGTACAACATACACCACACACTTACACACACCCTGCTGCTGAGTACAGACACACACACATACCCTACTTCTGAGTACACACACACACCCTGCTGCTGAGTACACACATACACACACACACTTACACACACACTGCTGCTGAGTACAGACACACACACATACCCTACTTCTGAGTACACACACACACACCCTGCTGCTGAGTACACACACACACACACACACACACACACACATACTTTTTCTCTCTGCACCCTAAGAGTTTTGAAGAGGGGAGATGACGGAGTAGGGAGACTCCCCTAGTCTCGAATCCCGTGTCCACTGCTTACTTCACCTTAGCCCTTGGGTAAGGTGTCTCAGCTCTGGGCCCCTCAGTGCCCCTTTAGCTGTGAACTAGGGACAGGACTTCCCTCCCTGAGTCCTGGAGCCCAGAGTTCTCCTTATGAGCCATTCAGTAACTGGACTCAACTCACTGTGGTCACTATCACAGAACAGTGATGAGGATTATCTCAGGATAACAAAGGCATTCTTTTTTGGGGACAGTGGCCACCAGGTCTGGGAGGGGCCTGTGGGGACAGTGGCAGTCCTGCCTGACAGGTCTGAAGGGCTCCTGCAGGATGAAGGGAGGGAGGGGCAGTGTCCCTCCCTTCTCGGTTGCCTGCTGTCACTCTGCCTTCTCTCTGGCGTCCCTGGGCTGGGCCAGAGATGAGTCTGTGTGGTCTCTGTGTCCCCGTCTCTCGGAGAAGCTCTGTATAGAGGGGACCCTTTGATCAGCACTGAAGTGGGTGTTGTGACCTGCCTCAGCACACTCAGGCTTGTGTCTGGGCAGGATCACTTGTGTGTGGACGAATAGTGCGGTGCTCACCAGGGGAGCTGCTCGGTGTGAGGTCGGGGTGGGAGCAGTGCGCAGAGGTGTGGCCAGCAGGACACGGTCCCCGAGGGACCTGGGCAGCAGGCGGGAAGGTGGCCATGCGAGGTCTCAGGCTTCTGGCCGATGGGGCTTGCTGGAGGGTCTGTTTGGGGGAACACATCTGGGAGGAGCCCAAGTGGGATCCGCAGGTGAAAGCCTCTGGTTTGCCCTTGTGGCGTCGCAAGGCCTCCCTACAGCAGCTCTGGCCGAGTGGGTCACGCAGCAAGGTCCTGGGCCACCAGCACTCTCGCTGCCGGCTCCTGTCCTGAGTGGCCCTGGCAGGTCCTGAAGGGATGTGAGCACCTTAGGGAAGGAGCACTGAGAAGGGGTGTGAGCACCTTAGGGGAAGGAGCACAGAGAAGGGATGTGAGCACCTTAGGGGCACAGAGAAGGGATGTGAGCACCTTAGGGGAAGGAGCACAGAGAAGGGGATGTGAGCACCTTAGGGGAAGGAGCACAGAGAAGGGGTGTGAGCACCTTAGGGGAAGGAGCACAGAGAAGGGGGTGTGAGCACCTTAGGGAAGGAGCACAGAGAAGGGGTGTGAGCACCTTAGGGGAAGGAGCACAGAGAAGGGGTGTGAGCACCTTAGGGGAAGGAGCACAGAGAAGGGGTGTGGAGCACCTTAGGGGAAGGAGCACAGAGAAGGAGTGTGAGCACCTTAGGGGAAGGAGCACAGAGAAGGGATGTGAGCACCTTAGGGGAAGGAGCACAGAGAAGGGATGTGAGCACCTTAGGGGAAGGAGCACAGAGAAGGGATGTGAGCACCTTAGGGGAAGGAGCACAGAGAAGGGGTGTGAGCACCTTAGGGGAAGGAGCACAGAGAAGAGGTGTGAGCACCTTAGGGAAGGAGCACAGAGAAGGGGGTGTGAGCACCTTAGGGAAGGAGCACAGAGAAGGGATGTGAGCACCTTGGGACGGAGGGTGAGCACCTTAGGGGAAGGAGCACAGAGAAGGGGTGTGAGCACCTTAGGGGAAGGAGCACAGAGAAGGGATGTGAGCACCTTAGGGGAAGGAGCACAGAGAAGGGGTGTGAGCACCTTAGGGGAAGGAGCACTGAGAAGGGGTGTGAGCACCTTAGGGAAGGAGCACAGAGAAGGGGTGTGAGCACCTTAGGGGAAGGAGCACAGAGAAGGGGTGTGAGCACCTTAAGGGAAGGAGCACTGAGAAGGGGTGTGAGCACCTTAGGGGAAGGGAGCACAGAGAAGGGGTGTGAGCACCTTAGGGGAAGGAGCACAGAGAAGGGGTGTGAGCACCTTAGGGGAAGGAGCACAGAGAAGGGGATGTGAGCACCTTAGGGAAGGAGCACAGAGAAGGGGATGTGAGCACCTTAGGGGAAGGAGCACAGAGAAGGGGTGTGAGCACCTTAGGGGAAGGAGCACAGAGAAGGGATGTGAGCACCTTAGGGGAAGGAGCACAGAGAAGGGGGTGTGAGCACCTTAGGGGAAGGAGCACAGAGAAGGGGTGTGAGCACCTTAGGGGAAGGAGCACAGAGAAGGGGTGTGAGCACCTTAGGGGAAGGAGCACAGAGAAGGGGTGTGAGCACCTTAGGGGAAGGAGCACAGAGAAGGGATGTGAGCACCTTAGGGGAAGGAGCACAGAGAAGGGTGTGAGCACCTTAGGGGAAGGAGCACAGAGAAGGGGTGTGAGCACCTTAGGGGAAGGAGCACAGAGAAGGGATGTGAGCACCTTAGGGAAGGAGCACTGAGAAGGGATGTGAGCACCTTAAGGGAAGGAGCACAGAGAAGGGGTGTGAGCACCTTAGGGGAAGGAGCACAGAGAAGGGGTGTGAGCACCTTAGGGGAAGGAGCACAGAGAAGGGGGGGAGCACCTTAGGGGAAGGAGCACAGAGAAGCTCTGGTTTCAGCACGGCCGGTGTCCTGGCTGTCAGCCTTGTCTCCAGAACCCTCTTCCTCCTTTTCCTTTCCTGAAAGCGAGGCAACAAGAGCTGCCTGGAGCCGCACCTGTAGCTCTGTGGCAGGGCTCCTGCCTCATCTCATGTACGAGGCCCCTGGGTTCAAGTCCTGGCACCAGATTAAAGAAAAGAAAACTAAACCTGTTTTGCTTCCCTTAGTATAATGTGGAAATTAGAAACAAGCTTTTTTTTCCTCATTGTGGTGCTTAAGGGCTACTCCAGCAAAGTGCTCAGTTGCTCCCTTGTGGTGCTCGGGGACTATGCGGTGCCTGGGATTGGACCTGGGCCTCCTGCATGCAAAGCACATGTTCAGCTGTTGAACCTTCTCTGGCCCAGAACCAAACGCTTGTTGGGTACTGTAGACTAGGTATGCGTATAATCCCTGGGGACACGAAGACTCGGACGGGGATCTTTCCCTCGGAAACTTCACCAAGTATTTGAGAGTGAGCCCAGCTCAGTGGAGAGCTTGGTCTTCTTAGGTGTTGGGAAGAGGTTGCCTAGCCGGAGCGGAAGAACAGTCAGCTCTTGGGTGAGCAATAGAGGGACCAACCTCTGGGCACAGGGAACAGCATATGCCAAGAGCAGCTCCCACTCTCGGAGGCTGGAGCCATCAGGGAGCAGAGGGCAGAGACAGGTGAGGCAGCCGCAGGCGGGCACCCGGGTCCGTGATCATGTCCCCGTCGACTTCTGGTACCCTCAAGCTTCCTGTTCACCCTCCTGCCCACCTCTGTCCCTGTCCCTCTTCCCAGAGGCCACAATCCGAGCCATGCAGGTCCAGCCCCTTGGAAGCTTTCTTGTGCTTCCTCGTCCGCTCTAGGCCTCAGTTTCCACTTCAGCACGTTTTGTTCGGGTGGGGGGGGCCCCTCCCGCCTCATCTCCCCAAGGGCCCGGCCCGGCCTGCCTGCCAAAGGCGTAGCCACTGACATCTGCCGTCTTTGGGCTTCTGCATGGCCCTCTGGTTCCACCCACTATTTCCCCTACTCCTAGGGCTGGCTCTGGCCAACACAGGAAGGAAAAGATTAAGAAACAAGTTAAAATCTCCAGAGGGGTCCGGGCCAGCAGAGCTGACTCTCCTCTGCCCCTTGCCCCCTTGGCATCCAGCCCAAGGACACTCCGGCTCCTCCCCCTCCCACCCCAGGGGCCCCGCCCCTGGCTGGAGGCCAGGACTGCAGCTGCCTTGAAACTGGACAAATTCGGGGAAATCAGCAGCTTGTTTTTGTCCCAGGCAGCAGATAAGGGAGGGAGCCATTTTTCTGAGCGGTGACGAAGACCCTGGCACTCCGTATTTGCAGGCCTTTACCCTCCAAGTCTGGATCCCTGGCCTGTCCCACCCTGTCATGTCTCATGGCGGAGGCTGGTGGCCAAGATGCAGTAGCCGAGTGGGGTGGCTGGGGCCTGGCGGGCACCGAAACCAGCATCCAACCCTTTTTGACGTGCCCCACCAGTGGGAGGGAGCTGGGCTGTCACTCATGCCCCTGGGCCTCAGTTTCCCCTTCTGTTGGGATTCGTTTACTGGGAAGACTGACAAGAGTCAGATAAAGTGTTTAGCTCGGCCTCCTTGCTTGTAGATGAGCACCTCACAGGTGCTCGAACACTCTGCCTGTCCCCTCCCAGTGAGAGACCTGGCCTGGAGGATACTGAGTCTGGTTGGACAAGTGACATCTGGCAAACTGCTTCTTCCTTCCCTTCCTTCCTTCCTTCCTTCCTTCCTTCCTTCCTTCCTTCCTTCCTTCCTTCCTTCCTTCCTTCCTTCCTTCCTTCCTTCCTTCCTTCCTTCCTTCCTTCCTTCCTTCCTTCCTTCCTTCCTTCCTTCCTTCCTTCCTTCTTCCTTCCTTCCTTCCTTCTTCCTTCCTTCCTTCTCCTCCTTCTTCCTTCCTTCCTTCCTTCCTTCCTTCCTTCCTTCCTTCCTTCCTTTTCCTTCCTTCCTTTCTCCCTCCCTTCCTTCCTCCCTCCCTCCCTCCTTCCTTCCTCCTTCCTCCTTCTCCCTCCTTCCTTCCTTCCTCCTCCTCTTCCTTCCTTCCTTTCTTCCTTCCCCAGCCCTTCTTTCCTTCCTCCCTCCCTTCCCTCCTCCCCTCCTCCCTCCCTCCTTCCCTCCCTCCCTCCTTCCCTCCCTTCTTCCTTCCTTCCTTCCTTCCTTCCTTCTCTCCTTCCCTCCTTCCTTCCTTCCTCCTTCCCTCCTACCTTTCCTCCTTCCCTCCTTTCCTCTTTCCCTTCCCTCCTTCCCTCCTTCCCTCCCTCCCTCCTTCCTCCCTCCCTCCCTCCCTCCCTCCTCCCTCCCTCCTTCCTTCCTTCCTTTCCTTCCTTCCTTCCTTCCTTCCTTCCTTCCTTCCTTCCTTCCTTCCTTCCTTCCTTCCTTCCTTCCTTCCTTCCTTCCTTCCTTCCTTCCTTTATGCTTTTGGGCCACACCTGGTGATGCTCAGGGGTTACTCCTGGTGGTGCTCAGGAGACCATATGGGATGTCCAAGATCGAACCCAGGTCGGCTGCACGCGAGACAAATACCCTACTTGCTGTACTATCGCTCCGCCTCCAAACCTTTTTTTATTATTATTATTTTTGGGTGGGAGGAGGTTTTGAGTCACACATGGTGTTGCTTAGGGCTTACTCCTGGCTCTGTCCAGGGATCACTTCTGGCAGGCTCGGGGTGGGGGTAATATGGGATGCCAGGGATCGAATCCGGGTGAGGCAAGCACATTTATTCTCTCTACTATGGCCCTGGACCCTGTTTTAAAACCAAAGGTTCAGCCTGTTTCACCTCTGCCCCCGCTTGCTCTTGCTGACCCTCTGTCTGATTTCACCCCCTGCCCCTGCCCATCTCGGGCTGCCCATCCTGGCTCCGTGCCTGAAGGACAAGAGGACAGTTTCTCTTTGCAGCCTCCGCCAATCAAATGCCTGTCAGGGCTGGAGCGAGAACTTAATGGGCCGAGCATACACTTGCATGCAGGTTTGATCCCTGGCATTGCATGGTCCTCCAGGGACCCCTGGGAGCAAGCCCTCGGCACAGCCAGGAGTTAGCCCCTGAGCGCTGCTCAGCGTCATGACCTGAGCCCCTGCAGCCCCCAGATATGCCACGGTCAGCACTTCTGAGCAGCAGAGAACAGGAAGAATCCTGTGCCACCCAGGCCTGGTGGACTGAGCTCCTGGACACTGCCCGAAGAGGGGCTGGACGGGCACTGAGCCTTTGCAGAGACTTGGCAGTTGGCCTGGGCGAGAAAATCTCTTGGGTCGAGCAGCAGGAATGCCAGACTGGGGGCTGCGGTGCGGCCGTCTGGGCAGACACCCTGTTTCTTAGCTTCTGTTTTCTGACTTATGAAAGTAGGGAGATGATTCAGTGTCAGAGATTTCTGCTGATATTAAAGAAGGGATTTGGCAGCCCGACAGGTCTGGTCGGTTAAATCCCTCGTCACAGCTCACTGACCTGGGACCTCTAGCGAGGGGCAATGCCTCAGTGAGTTCTGGTTCTTTCCTTAAAGAATGGGGAAGGTGAGCGCGCCCCTCTCATCCAGATACGTAAGCGCTCGATCAGACAATTCAATTAGAGACCTTCGTCCCTCGTTGGCACATCTGAGCAATTGCTTTGTGATTAGTAGAGACAAGAGGGTAAAATCAGGGGCTGGAGCGATAG
>JAJIBD010012325.1:0-61743 GCA_021461705.1 Cryptotis parvus
GCGGTGGTGGGTGACGGCATCTTCCCTGATGCATACCCCCCCCCCGCCCCAGCTCCTGCCCTATGCTCGTCTCTGCCCGTTATTTGTCACTCTGCATTGCTGGTTGGAAAGGAGGTGCTGGACAGTCCAGGTGGGTGTGTCTGTGGTGTGCCCGGTGGCCGCTGGGCTTTGGGAAATTGTGGTGGCGGAGCACATTCCTCGTGAGGGGCTGGAGTGAGGGCCCCCGTGGCAGATGCCTGTGCAGGCGGCGACTTGGGCACACAGGGCAGTGCTCATTTCTGGCCACTCAAAGTCAATCTCTTTTTAGTTATTATTTATTTTGCTTTGGCGGCTACACGTGGCGGTGCTCAGCGATCACTCCTGATGGGGCTGGGGGAATGCGAGGGGATGCCTGGGCTTGAACCCGAGTCGGCCTTGTGCCCGGTAGATGTCCTTCCCGCTGCACTACCGCTCCGGCCCTTAAGCTTTTTTTTTTTCAAACTATAACACGTGATGTGATTTTTCTGCTTGTGGAACTGCATCGGGACCAGAGGAGGTTGATTCCTGCTTTGTGTGGAGGAGCGCCGAGGAGGTCCAGCCTAGGCTCCCGACCAATGCGGACATGAGCCGTGGGAGGGCAGGCATGGGCTGGGCCTCAGAGGTTCTGACCTTCCTGGATACCACTGCAGAACCTGAGCTCCCACCGCAGGCGGAGCCTGTCACCCAGAAACAAATTTCCTGACAAGGTAGGAAAAGAAAGGAGCGACTAAAGAAGGCCTTGCTTTTAAACAGCGCTCTCCTCAGACTGTCCATGTTCCCTTAAACAGCGTCTCCTCGGAATGTCCATGTTCCCTTAAACAGCGTCTCCTCAGACTGTCCATGTTCCCTTAAACAGCGTCTCCTCGGAATGTCCATGTTCCTTTAAACAGCGTCTCTTCAGAATGTCCATGTTCCTTTAAACAGCGTCTCCTCGGAATGTCCATGTTCCTTTAAACAGCGCTCTCTTCAGAATGTCCTATGTTCCTTCCACAAACCCTGGGGAGAACCAGGGCCTGACACTGCCCTGGAAACTGATGTCCCCGTGCCCACAGCAAGACCCTGGCCACAACACAGGAAAAATGTGCAACCTGAGCGGACCCAGATTCTGAGGTTGTGCGGCCAGGGAGGGCAGGATTAGTGGCGTTTCCCAAGGCCCAAAAATGACCAGCAGAAGGAACAGCGTCTATAGAGATGGACGCCCCAGTCACATCTCAGGGGGGGAGGACAGCCTGGGCTCTGGAAACTCCGGAAGGTCCCATGCTGAGAACAGGCAGGTGTGTGGCGTGGCGGGAGGCTCTTGAGGGCCAGGGGGAAATGAAGGCCCCGAAAGCATCGCAGCTGAGGAGGGAGGGCAGGGTGTGACCCACCCACACTTCTGAGGATGCTGGTCGAGAGGAGGCAGGCAGTAAAAGCATCTGATAGATGCTCCCCAGCCACTTGCCTTGAACAGAAAGCTTCCAGTGTGAAGCGGGCCGTAAGGAGTGTGACCAGAACAGCGGGCAGTCACCAGCAAACAGCTATGATTTGTGTCACTCCCTACCTCCCAGTCCTGAGCAGCGCCTGCACCTCCAGCTTAGAGCTTCTGTGTCGGTAACACCCGTGAGAACATTCTTCCAGGCCTCGCGTCTCATGCTGTGGTGAGGGGCTGCGGTGGTGCCCGAGGAGAAAGGCCAGTGCTTCTACTCATGGCCAGCAGCCCACGGAGTGGACACCACCTGCCTGCCCCCACACATGCGTCTCTTCCCAACATGCCCCGGGAGATGACCGCTTACACACGGTGTCTAGAAAAGCACTCGAGGTTTGCTTTTCTTCTTGCTGGTTTGGGGCCACACCTGGCTGTGCTCAGGGGTTACTCCTGGCTCTGCACTCAGGATACCTGGAGGTATCGAGGAACCATCTGGGATGCTGGGGATCAAACCCATGTTGGCTGCATGCAGGGCAAATGCCCTGCCTGCTGGATTATGGCTCGGTCTCGCTTTAAATGTTTGTGGATGAGTATCAAGTAAGAGACCCCACAAACAGTGGCCGTTGCCCATCTGCAATCCACGCGGGTTCCAGTGGCTCCGCATCCACTGACCCACGGTCAGTCCCGTCTACGTTTTCATCATTCCAGGAGCCTGAGAGCTGATTCGGTGGCTGAGGCCGTGTGGGAGTCTGATCCCCAGAGTGACCGACAAGCGCTACGTGCATGCTGGTCGTCACCAGGACAGGTAGGGACTGCAGCCCCTGGACGAGCATGGCCCCTTAGTCCCACAAGTGTGAGTCCTTACAAACTGTGACAGCAGGAAGGGAAGGCTGGACATGGGCCCCCTGCTGGCCGCCAGGGAGCTCTTCCTTGAGCGTGTCTCTGTGGAGCAGGTTCCAACTGCCAGGCAGGGTGCAGGGTTGCGGGCACCCTCACTCATGGGTCCGCATGTGCTGTCAAACACGTGCTTCAGGTCTTTTCCTTCCACTCTGCAGCTTGTCCTTTCAAGCACCTTTTGAAGAAACTATGCCCGAAACTGACACCATCCAATTCGTAAGATTTTTCTTTCAGTTTCTGAGTCCGTCCTACCCTAAAATGATCTTTTCCTGAGTTTCTCCTGCTTCTCTCACATGCTTTATAGCGTTAGAATTTAGTACTTTAGGCGTTAACAATGTGAACCAGTGCTTTTACAGGAGACAAGGTAAAGGGGGGGGGGGGTTTACTCTGGGCCCGGACATCCCGAGAACACGCCAACTTCCCCCACACGTGTGTCCGCCTTCACTGAGAAACAGCTGTTTGCCCCATACCTGGAATTTCAGAGGGCCACTGTGAAATCTGAAACCACACAGAATCTTTCTGTACATTCCTCTTCTTGAAAGAGACTTTAGAAATGTCAAAACTGGGCTGGAGGCGATAGTAGTGGGGAGGGCATTTGCCTTGCACGTAGCTAACCTGGGTTTAATACCCAGCATCCCAGATGGTCCCTGAGCACCACCAGGAGTGATTCCTAAATGCACAGTCAGGAGTATCCTGAGCATCACTGGGTGATCCAAAGGGACCAAAAAAAAAGTATAGTGAGTTCAAACTTTTTAAAAGAATAGGAAAGGTCAAAACCATGTCTGCTGTCCAGAAACAGGATGTTGGCCAAAGCCCGCCAACACTGTCCTTTCTCAGGGCTCTTGGCCTCTGCCCTATGGGACCCCCAGCCACGTTTCCACCCCCAGCTTTCCTACCCAAGCACGTACACCTGTCACTGATGATTTTCACACCTGGCCTCCTGGAATATGTGGGGTTGTGGCTTGGGTTGAGAAGCTGCTCCTAGCGACCTTTTTTGGTTTGTTTGTGGGCCACATCTGGCAATACTCAAGATTTACTCCTGGCTCTGTACACAGAGATCATTCCTGGTGGGCTCAGGGAACTATATAGGATTCTGGGCCAGCCCCGTCGAAGGCAAGCACCCTGCCTACTGTAGCATCGCTCCCGGCCCCATATATGCTAATTTTCAGGCCAATACAAATGGTTCTAATTACTGTAACTTAGAATACTAAGCCTGAATAGCAGAGATTCTGACTCTTTCCACCCCGCCAAATGCATGATACTTTAGATTCTTTGTATGACCACACACATTTAAGGATTGTCTGTTAATTTCAAACAGGAAAAAGTCCAGCTACTCAGGGAAAACGTACTGACCCCACAATCCATTCTGGAGAACTGGTCTAACAGTAAGCGCCTGCACGCGAGGTGCAGTCACTCCCCACCAGCGGTGGTTTCTGATGATAGTATAAACACCTTGCACAGTTTGTTAAATTTATCTCTAAGGATCCCATGATACGTTATGCTATTACGTTTTCTAAGGTTAATTTTTCACCTTTTTTTGTGAATAAACCTAATGAACAACATGTTGCCTGTAGACTTGAGTACTTAATTCCTATAGTTCAGCAGGAGAACCTTGGGCTCTGGAAACAGACCAGCAGCACACAGTCTAACCAGCAGTGTGCTGGGAAAATACAGTCTCATACACAGTGTGTGAATGCTGACTCACTGTGATGGTTAGCATAAAAACCACAATTACAATTATTGGTTAGGACATGAAGAAACTACAACCCTCATACCCTGCGAGTATGGATGGAAATGATTCAGCCATCTGGGAAAATTACTGCTTTCTTGGGGGGTGACAACCTACCCCAGCAGCGGTACTCAGGGGACCATGTGGTACCAGGGACGGAAACTGGGGCTCCCTGGCTCTAACCGAGTCCGTCTCCGCTTTCGACCGATGAGGCAAGTTCCAAAGTTGGTAGGAACTGCAGGAAGAGACACATAAACCACAGGAGACCCTCCGCACATCTCTAAGCAGCGTGGTGTGTGGCAGGCTGAGGCAAAACAACCCAAACGCCTGCCAACTGGTGAGTGAAGAGACAGGTGGGATACACACGCAGGAGGCGGCAGCAAGCAGCAGAAAGGGGCTGCTGGGGCCATGGGGGAGGCCCAGGGATGGGACCCACATGGAAGAAGCCGCACACAAAGGCCACTGTGGAGTGGCTCGTGACCTGAAGAGGCCAGAAAAGCATGCTCGCAGGGACAGAACGCAGGTTTGGTAACAGGCCATGAGCGCAAAGGGACGATGCAAGGGATCTGGCTCTATGCCGGTGTTTACAGATGACCACGCACTGTCCTGGGGATGCACGTGAACTGCAAGCTGGAGGCGACTCAACAGAGAGCTGGGGACACCGAGTATGACACAACTTCTGAAATGGGAACGCGGCAGGAGCGGCAGCATGACACACACAGAGCAACACGGATGCAGAGACCACAGATACAGCCGGTCAGAGACACGGCTGCCTCCAGGGAGGGGGAGCAAGCCTTCTACAGAGGGGAACACGGATGACCTGAACTTTATTTGTTAATGTCTCCAACAAAAGCAAACGCATGACAAAAATGTTAACATTTGTCCATTTTGGGTGGTAGGTGTGTGATTTTTTTTTCCTAATGATTATATTTCCCCATAGTCTTCTCAATTTAAAAAAAAATCAATACAAAACTAAATTAAACCAAAAAACCAAAAGCAAACATAAATGATTACCTAGTTCCTTCATTAATTTTAATTCCTTTATGGCTTTAATTCGAATATCAAACACCACCTAAAATAGAGAAATAAACTAGTGACTGTGGATAAGTTGACAGTGAACGGGGCACGCGGCGTTGGCACAGTATGCCTCACAGGGGCGGGCGCTGGCAAAGAACGCTCACAGGGGCGCAGCGTGGCACAATGCGCTCACACACGGGCACTGTGGTACCCACTGTTCATCCTCTCTGCGCCTCCAAACCATCTCCCAGTCCTGGAGACCACTTTCTCTCGTCCACAAGGTTAGAGCAACAGCTGAGACTTAGAGTTACACTGTCACCAACCGATGTTCATCCCAACAGAGAGGGGCGGGAGGGAACCAGCCAGGAAGACTTGGCTACCCAGCACAGCTAACGCTGCTGAAATTGGCATTTCTGCCACAAACAAACAAAAGGAAATCAGGGCATCACATAGAATAATGAATTCAAGATTTATAAGCAAAAATAAAATAAAAATGTACGCTACTAACCCAAGGGCATATTTAACATCGAAACAACTTATCCTGTTTTCTTTTTGTTTTCTTACACCAAGTTGCTCCCAGGGCACAACATTTTGAAAATTCTGGGAAGGCTGACTGATGTCCAGTGTGAACTCCGCCTACGGGCAGAGCTCACACGTGCCTCGGCCTTCGGGGCAGTTCCAGAAGCTCCCCAGGGCCAGGCGCTGGTGTCCGACACCCATGTCAGAACACATGCTATGAATGATCAAAGAAAACATCCCAGTACGTTTCTTTAATGTCACAGAAAGAAACTTACTGGACACTGTGCAAACATAAAATGATGTTTCCTAGACATTTAAGGGAACCAGCAGGCTGGCTTTCAAATGGAAGGTGGGAGGAACACCTCTAACAGCTGACTATACGGAATGCAAAATTTCATGTAAAGCAATTGAAGATAAGCCCAAAGCCGGGACCAGCGATGAGGCTTAAGGCAGAGGGGCCAGTTTTGCATGTGAGAGGCCCTGAGTTCCATCCCCAGCACCTCCAAAAAACAAAAGGTAATACAAAATAACCTACAAATACTGAAACAAACAAACAAACAAAAAAAAAACAAAAACAACACAACAAACATCAGGTTTTAAAAATACAGAAAATTCCCTTAATAATATCATTTTATACACATCCAAGCCAGTGGATTTCATGAATGATGTAAGAAGGCGATTTCACATTCTAATTCTAGGCTCTGAAGGGGAAAAGGGCATGTGTGGTTTTGAACTATGCTGAGGCAGTATAGGTAAGTAGGCAGCGGCCAACTGTGAAAACAGAAAGACGTCACCAACAGAGACAGCTGCTGGGGACAACGCCAACCAATCACAATGCACTTACTGTGTCGGGGGTCGCGGGACTCTGACGTGCTTCTCTCCTGACGCTACCGGGCACATATTCTGCACCTGCAGCCAGCTGCTCCCGTTCACCGCGCGATGCACTTCCCTTGCTGGGACAGTGGGCTGGGGGCAGAGAGACATATCAAGGCGTGGTCTGGCGGCCCCTGCCTGGAGCAGAGAGCAGGGCAGTGCTCCAGTTCCCCAGGCCGCACTCTGGCTTCAGGAGAGCCAGCAGTGCAGAGGGCAGTGCCGGGCCGTTTTGCCGTGCGCACAGCCGGCACTAGCCCTTCCTGGGCTCAGAGCACAGGTGGTTGCAGCTTTCCGACAGCAGGCGGCTACTGGGAAGTGCACGGGGCGGCCATGTCTCGGCACACGCTGCTTGTGTCTGCAGGGGCTGTATGCATGATGGCGCCTGACAGCAGCCCCCTCCATGGCACGAGGGGCGGCAGGAGTGTCCAGGGAGGGGACAGTACCTCTAGCCCGAACAGTTTACTCTGCTCTCCTGCCTGGGGGCCAGCTCAGCACAGCAGCCACTGCCGGGGCTAAGTGCCCGATGCGTGCTGAGAAGCCTCAGACCCCTGCAGACCGGGGGGCCTGGGCGGAGGCCTGGCCCTGACTCCACACCCGACTTCCTCAGTGCCCACTGCCGAAGGATGTTTCAGTTCCCACAGCACTACAAGGCTGCCGCTGATGACCGTCCCCTGACAGGAAGGAAACGGAGCAGCCGGGAAAGGAAGCGTGCCAGGGCGCACTGTCAGCCAAGTGACCGGCTGGCTCCTGAGCCCGCAGCCAGAGTCAGCCACACCCACGTCAACACAGACGGCTGTGTAGTGTGATGCCATGCCTTCCAGGAGGGGCGACAGATGTGGGGGAGACCAGGATGGCCACAGAAGACCCCATTACTTGAGTTCAAGAAAAGGAAAGGCTCGGGGTTAGCCTCAAGCAGTGGTGCTCAGCCTGGCTCATGGGCCCGATGGCCCCAACAGCGACAGACAAGAAACCTGCAAGGCCCACAAGGAACAGTCCAGGGACACTGCTGGACACTGCTGGCTGGGCCTCGGCAGACACTGTCCAGAGGTACAGGGGTTCCTGGACTGCCAAATTTTCGTAAGTGATCTCTCTCTCTCTCTCTCTCTCTCTCTCTCTCTCTCTCTCTCTCTCTCTCTCTCTCTCCCTCCCCCTCCCTCCCCTCCCTCCCTCCCTCCCTCCCTCCCCCCTCTCTCTCTCTCTCTCTCTCTCTCTGTCACAGCTGGCGATGCTCATACTCCTGGCGGTGCTTGGGGGACCCTACAGGATCCCGGGGATTAAAGCTGGGTTGGCCACGTGCAAGGCAAATGCCCTCCCGGCTGTGCTACTTGCTCCAGCCCGACTGTTTCTTGATCATCAACTGAAGAGAAACAGTGACAAATGTGAACAAAAGAAACACAGGTCTAAGCGTGCTGTCTCTGGAGTCCCCGGCAGTGAGTGGACTTGCTGACCTGAGATGGACAGTGACCTCTTCCTGGGAACCCTGAGCTTTTGTCATGTGGAGGTCCGTGGGTGGCACTGAAGACCCTCCTGACATCCAGAGCAGGCTGAGCCCCTCGAGCCGACTGTCCTTTCTGGGCAGCTGGAGGGGCCACGATTAAAATGACCCTGGTGGGGGACCCTGATGGTCACAGTCCGACAGACCTAGCTCTGACTCCAAAACCATCATGAACACCCCAAGAACGGCCTTTCGGGAAACTAGGCCTTCCGTTTCGCAGTGGGGACTAGAATTCACAACAGGCTTTCACTTTTTTTTTTCTGGCCACCAGGTAGTACCAGGGACCAAGCCGGGACCAGGCACATGCAAGGCTAATGCCTTAACTGTGATACTATCTCTCTGCTCTCAGGATTCTGCTTTCTGGATCTAGGGGGCTGGAGAGATAGTAGGGGGTAGGGCGTTTGCTCTGCATGCAGGTAGCCCAGGTTTGATCCCCAGCATCCCAGATAGTCCCATCTGAGCACCACCAAGACTGATTCCTGAGTGCAGTTAGGAGTAACACTTGAGCATGACAGGTGTAGCCCAAAAACAAACAAAAAACAAACAACCGGAAAACCCCCAAACCACCAGGAAAGCTAATCTAGTCCCTATCTAGTCTACACCTGTCTTAGTTTGCACCTCACATCCCTCAAAAAAAAAAAAAAAAAATTCCATCCCAAATCTGGAAACACTCCAGCCAACACACTGCCATTGCCCACAGCAGACTCCAGGCCGGGGCAGTGACAGGCCTCTGAATCCTGGTCATCCTTATAACGGTCTCAAGGTCTGCATGAGCTTTCAAAGTCCTCTTGCGTGCGGGTTACCTGCTATGGCTGGGATCGCTGTCCTGAATCCAAACAGAGCTTCCGCTCCTGAGCCCGAAGTTCTCGGAGGCTCCTACGCACGCCCCCTTGGGGAGGGTGGTCCAGTTCTCTGGGCCCGCAGACTCTGAGCTGTTGATAGAGACGATGCCCAGCGGCATGGCGACGGCCGCCAACACAGCACCCACATCCGCGTTGGATGGGAAGATGAGCGTGGACTCAGCCAGCTGCTGGCCCTCAGCCCCATGCCGCCGGCGGCTGGATGCAGGACATTCAGCAGCAGTGGCTCACTGTCGCTCCCAGTGGCAATGTGGACTCCGCCCACCTGTGCGACACCGAGACTACCGTTAGGCCTTTGGCATGTGCCCGGATGGAGCCGACATCACCAAGGAAAAGACACAGAGCAACTAACAGCTGTCAGTCTGTCCCTCTGCGCGTATCACGAGTCTCCACAGAGGTCTGAGGCATCAGGAAATCAGTGTCCCTGTCACGTTCCCTCACCATCCAGTAATTACAAGAGAACTCTTGGGCGAGCAGGCAGTGAGGGGGCCTCGGCGGTGAGCAAATCGCAAGGCGGGCTGCAGACTGTGCATGGGTGGGCGCAGCCCTGCTGACCCCTTCCTGCCCACAGTCTGCTCAGCTCCTCACACCACCGCTGCCTCCTGGCTCCACTCAGCCCTCTCCTCTGAACGCAGAGGGGCAAATGCAGGTCCTATCCCAGTGTCCCGCTGGGACCCACATAACTCTGGATACAGAAGCAGACGCTCTCCAGCACGGAAGCCCCCGACTGCCTGGAGACTGCTCGCCCATCCCCTGCTGTTTCACAGCCCTCCTGGATGCAGGACAGAGTCTCATCCAGTCTGCCGTCAATACGTGCTCACCTCCACTCCGTTCCAGACGAAGATGTCCTCCCCGTCCAGCAATTCCCGCTGCCGTTCAGAGTCAGGCAATCTCCTAGAAGACAAGACTGCAGGTGAGAGATCTGCCACGGGGCGGAGCCGAGACACAGACGTCGGTGCTCCTGTTAGTCTGTCCACCTCCCAGGATTCCCACGCTGGTGCTAATTTCAGCCCGAGCCCTTCAGTCCCTCTTTGGACCCTTTTTGCTACGTACACTTCCCCACAGCATTAACACAATCTATGTGGGCACCACGGCAGGGAAAGAGTCCGCGGGAAGAGTGTGCTGACGCGCCACGGAGGAGGGTCTGTGTCTGTGTATCTGAAGCTGCTCTGCTCCAGGCTCCAAGCATGACGTGAACAGAAGGGTGAAAACCAATGGGCCTTTCCCATAAAACAATGGGCAAAGGAAGCGTTACCGCTGGCCAAGGCCAAGCACTCAGCACTCCTTCCTTCTCTCCCTGCCACACCGACACTGCCAGCGGCTACAGCTGGCCTGGGGGTTGTGCAGTGCCCGGGATCAAAGCCAAGCCCTGTGTCTGTCACAGCACACGTGCAGCCGCTGGGCCACCCCGCCTCTGCAGTACTGAAAGTCCTCTGAGCTCTTGAGGCAGCACAGGACAGAGCTCAACTTCCGCTCCAGAAGCCAACGGTGATAGGAGAAATCTAGCCAGATTCAAATTGCTTCAGCAGTCTTGCTGAAAAGCTATGTAATACCAGAAAATGCTGAAACTTCAGAACAATTTTATTCTATCAGAAAGGCAGCTCTAAGTTTAGAAAATAGAGTAACGTCCATGTCAGCACAAATTCCCTATTTCAGCAACTGGATCCATCTGAAATCACCTAAATTTTTCCAAACTTCCAATGTGATGCTAATCTCTTAGCTAAGAAAGTGGGGTGGGGGTGTTGGCCGCGGGCAGCAAGGCCCAGAAGGACACATGCTCATTACCGTGCAGGGTCTCGCAGACATGAAGTCCTGCCGGCACGCGCTTGGCGGTGCTCAGGACGAAGTCTCCTTCCCAGCACTCCAGCAGCTAGAGGGCAGAGAGGAAAAGAACAGCCAGTCACACACACACACACACACCCCAGCACTCCAGCAGCTAGAGGGGCAGAGAGGAAAAGAACAGCCAGTCACACACACACACACACACACACACACACACACACACACACACCCCAGCACTCCAGCAGCTAGAGGGCAGAGAGGAAAAGAACAGCCAGTCACACACACACACACACACACACACACCCCCAGCACTCCAACAGCTAGAGGGCAGAGAGGAAAAGAACAACTAGTGACACACACACAAACACACACACACACATACACACCCCAGCACTCCAACAGCTAGAGGGCAGAGAGGAAAAGAACAACCAGTGACACACACACAACACACACACACACACCAGCACTCCAACAGCTAGAAGGCAGAGAGGAAAAGAACAACCAGTGCCACACACACACACACACACACACACACCAGCACTCCAACAGCTAGAGGGCAGAGAGGAAAAGAACAGCAAGTGCAACACACACACACACACACACACACACACACACACACACCAGCACTCCAACAGCTAAAGGGCAGAGAGGAAAAGAACAGCCAGTGACACACACACACACACACACACACACACACACACACCAGCACTCCAACAGCTAAAGGGCAGAGAGAGGAAAAGAACAACCAGTAACACACACACACACACACACACACACACACACCAGCACTCCAACAGCTAGAGGGCAGAGAGAGGAAAAGAACAACCAGTAACACACACACACACACACACACACACACACACACACACACACACCAGCACTCCAACAGCTAGAGGGCAGAGAGAGGAAAAGAACAGCCAGTGCCACACACACACAAACACGAAATGTGCCGGGCCAGCTGCACACACGAGGGCCAAGGCAGGAAGCAAGCATAGACTCTCACATTCCCTCTGAGGAAGGCACTCGCTCCCGTGCACGCCCCCAATCTTCCCACCAATGGAAGCCGCAGCCTCGCTTCTCTCAGAGGGCCGGGCGGGCGCAGTGCTGCGGCAATGGCCTTTCGCACACGCTCAGCGGGAAAGGGGGAGGGGAAAGGGCAGGGCCCGCAGAGGCTATGGGGAGTATGGGGAGTACCAACAGTCCCCAGGCTATGGGGAGTACCAACAGTCCCCAAGAGCCGCTCTTGGGGAGCAGCGGGAGGCGAGCAAGCCAAGTCACCTGGAAGATGGACTGCCGAAGGTCCCCAACGTCCTCCTCCTATCGAAGGTCAGATCCCACACGCTTTCTGCTTGCGAGACGACGGGGTGCAGGGCTCCGTTGAGGAAACGGTAATGGGGGCCCAGGTGGAGACGCAGCTCAACGCTGTTGCTTGTAGCGCCACACTGTGCCCTGTGGGGAGACCAGGAGCGTGGTTCCTTCACACCCAAACTGCCGCCCCATCCCAGGAGCCGCAATCAGCGCCCCTGTTCGACTATGCTCCACACAAATATTTTAGTTTCCAATAAATAGCAAAAGCTAAGCCCTGACGGTGAATCCCAAGGAAACGGCTTTATTGCACGCACTGTCAGGAGGCTGGACAATTACTGACCGTCTGCGTCTTGCAGCCCTCAAAGCATTACCTGAAGCAGCAAGCAAGTCAATGGCGGAGGTCTGCTCCGAGAAGGTTAGGGAGCCCACGGACCAAGTCCTGTTTCAGCCTTACTTTCTCTCTTTTGGGGGAGGCGAACAAGGGGTGACTGGGTCACACCCAACAGTGCTCAGGGACTACGCCTGGCTCTGTGCTCAGGAGTGACCCTGGCGGTGCTCGTGCTCTACCCGCAGTGCCGAGGTTGGCCACACACACAGGGTGAGTACCTAATTCTGCACCTATGGCCCGAGTCTAGTTGTCTTTCACCAGATGCCGCCATCACTCCAGCCCTTCTCTTAGCCAATGCTCCGCTTGATAGCCTCGCCTCACCTCAGCTTGCCTGTGGTTACGCTCAGACACACTGAGACCTGACTCCAGGTTCAGGGCCTGGGCAGTGGGGGCTCTGGCCACAATCCAGTGACAGGGCAAAGGCGGCACCAGCTTTCAGATGACCACACGCCCCGAAGGTCTGCTTAACACCAGGTGCTCACCAAGCAGATGGATTCTCAGTCAATGGATCGGACAAGTCTTTTAAAAACTGATGTAAGTTTTGGGGACTGAAGCGGTAGTACAGCGGGAAGGGCACTTGCCTTATATGCAGCCAACCCAGGTTTGAGCCCCGTGGCCTATGGTGTCCTGAGCACGGCCAGGAGCGATCCCTGAGTGCAGACCGGGAGTAAGCCTGGACCACTGAGTGCAGAGCCAGGGAGTAAGCGCCCAGCACTGCTGGATATGACCCAGACAAACAAACGGTCTTGATTTTTGTTCTGTCTCCTGTGATCCTGGCCACAGCAGCAAGCACCCCATACCCCACTGACCCTGCCAGAGAGCAAATCAGGTTTCGGGCTCCAGGCTGGCCCCACAGTGGTCAGTGTGCTCCTGAGGCTTGGCTGACCCTCCGAGAGCTGGCCAAAGGGTTCTGACTGAGAGTCCACAGGGTCCGCTCCCGCCTGCCCCACCCTGGCCCCACTGGCCAGTCACTCCCCCGCTCTGCCTAGCCACCACCAGGCTCACGGAGTCCTCTGCCTCCTTCTCCGCCGCCCACCTAGCAGTGGCCATGCCACAGGTGTTACTCCTTCCCTCATGGGCATGAGGATCAGCCGTGATGTGCACAAGGGCCTGACAGCTCCTGGCTGACCACTGACGGCCCACACGCAGCCGCGCGCCCCGAGCCAGCCCAGAGTTACCTTTTGGGTCTGCAGCTGCCGGTTGGCGCGCTCCATCTCCCTCAGCAGATGGGAGGGGACCCGTAGCGTGGGTCGGCCAGGGCTGCAAAGAAAACCTCTCGTCAGCAGCTGACCAAGAAGTGCCCCGCGAGCAGCCATGGACCACGGGGGACATTTGCTCCCGCTCTGCTCATGCACCGCACTGCAGGCAACTGCCCTGAAACTTGCTTTTCCTCTTCCTACTATTCAGAACTTCCCTTGGAGTCTTATGCGACTGCTCGGTGTGGCCGCATCTGCGAGCAGCATCGTGGAGCAGGCCACAGGCAGCGGAGGGCAAGGCTCTCCCCTGCTCTGGGGCACGGGTCCGAGCCTTGGCAGCACACGATCCCGAGAATGCCAGGAGAGAGCCCGAGCAGAGTCAGCGGCAGGCCTTGGGCAAGGCTGGGTATGGCCCCGACAGACTAAAAGGAGCCTCATGGGAAACCTTCGTCCAGGAGGCTGCCAGCACACGGGGTCGGCTCAACCTCTCGCCACCCTGACAGGCGCATTCCCTCCCGTACCTTCGGGAGGCCTCTGCAACTGGGATTTCCGGTAGAACAACATGTAGGCACTTTCCTTCCCCTGGAACTGCTGCTCAATGTCCTTTTCCTCAATGGGCTGGACTTTGGAATCATTTATATCAAACCAGTGGGAACAGGAGGCTGCGCCCTTCACTCCTGAGGATTTTGTACTACGTGTCCTGCAACTGTGCTGATCACGCCTCTGGGACCCGGACTCAGCCCGGGGCTCATAGTCTGCCAACAGACTGACAGTGTTTTCATCTGAGCTGAGCAGAAACACCGCTGGATGCAGCTGTAAGAACTGTGCAGAGACACAAACAGATCATAGATTAATAAAAACTGCTTAGCTGAACATGATATAAAAAAGAAAAAAATCTAGATCTTCCTTGCTGAAATTAAGCTTTATTTTTTCCTCCCTTTCTTTTTTAATTTTTGGTACCAGGGATCACACCCAGGGCCGCAGACACGTGGGCAGAGGCCCCGCGCTGAGGTGCAGCCCAGCCCACGTGTGTTTTCTCTACTCTGTCTTTCCCTGTGAGCTAGGAGGAAAAACATCCTTTGGGCCATAATGAGATTTAGTAAAATTCCCAGAATTCTCTGTTATTCTAAGAGTTAAATAAAAGGAGAAAGTTACCACGCCTCATGTTAAATTACATCTCAATAACGCTGTCTAAAGAGGACTTAACCAAACATACTGGGTAGAAGAGACATTAAGATATTTGGGGAGGGTGTTATTTGTTCCCAAGGGTTGAGCCCAGGGCTTCCACATGCACTTCCGGAACATCTGAGTGATCCTACACAGCATCCAGCAAAGGCTTTCGTAGCTCCCAGCAATTTCCTTTAAGAATGGGAAGGAGCAATAGTAGAGCAGGCAGGTGCTTGCCTTGCAGGCAGCCAACCCGGGCCTGATCCCTGCATTCCACACGGAGCACTGAGTTAAGAGTAAGCCCTGAGCAAGACAGGGCTGGCACAACTATCAAAGGGGTGCGGAACAGTAAAACGCTAAAAACTTAAAATCTGAGTAGCAAACACTTTTTTGGTTTTTGGGCCTGCTATGTCCATATCCAGTGGGCAAGAGGACTAGGTGCTAAGCAAAGAAGCTAACATGGTTCATGACCAAGAGCTGAAACAGCCAACTGGGGGCCGGGAGGAGTCCATGAAACTGGACTCCTGGAGAGAAGTAACAGGGCAGAAACCCAAAAGCAGCCGAGGTGCTCGGCGGGCTGCAGCGAAGTTGCCTCGCGGAGTCCACAGGGTCGAGCCCCAGTGTCACCTGGTCCCTGAGCACCCCGAGTAACCCCGAGCACTACTGAGTGGGTCCAACCACCCACCCCCTGAAACAGATGGGCGACAACTGACAGTTTGAATGATGGGAAAAAAAAGCTGGCAACACCATGGAAATAAACACAAAGAACATCAGAGACATTATTCTTCAACTGCTAAAGAGTGAAGACAAAGAGGAAAGTCTCTGAAGCAGAGAAGACGCTTGTGTGGTAACATACACTTTGGAGTGTGAACCTGGAGCCCTAAGGCTTTCACTGCATGGACCAACACTGTCTCAAATGGAACTAACACCATTGACATCACTGCTGAGGGATGGGGGAGTCAGGCCAGGGCTCGGGTGCTCGCTGGAGGAGCTGGGGAGACACAGAGCCAGGAATAGGCCCTGAGCACTGCTGGGTATAAGCCCCAAACCCCACAAAGATTTAGCAAAAGTAATAATGTATGTAGCTCTCTTTGGTGGGACTCCTTTCTGGTCCAATACCACCTCATTGGTGGTATTGGGCCCGCCACCCCAATAGACCCTTGAAGAAGCCAGAGGAAACCCGCACCATGATGGCAGCCATTTTCAAAGGTCCAGATGACACAGCTCATCAGAGCTCCACCAAAAAAGAAGCCAATCTCAAGCCCAGCTCGCCAGAACCCCACCCTAGAGAAGCCTATTTCACAGACACAGATGGAGCTGCTACCGCCTCTCTGCTGTGCGCTGCCACTTCATGGCCACGCGGTGTATCAGTAAACACAAAAACTTTGAGCGCCTGCATGGCAGAGGCTGGCAAGCTACCTGTGTCGTATTTGATATGCCAAAACCAGTAATAATAATAGACCTCATTCCCATGACCTAAAGGAATGGTTTGAGGCTCTTCATGTTCCCGGAGCGAGCAGAGGTCCTTGGGCTAAACTAGTACACAAACAGGAACAAATGGAGATGTTACTGGCACCTGCTCGAGCAAACTGATGAACAAAGGGAAGACAAGTGATACAAGTGAAGTGAATAATGTATGTAAAATTTAGACCGCCTCCCCCTCTGACTTCTCGATTCCATGAAAGACTGCTTCACTGAACTGGGACCATTAAACAGGAATTCAGATTTCCATGTCCTTCTGGGACAGAGCCGTGAGCCCAGCCACCCAGTGCGTGTTACCTTCCGCAGAGGGCCAAACTGCTTCCTGAACTTCTGGTTCCAAGACATGCCGATTTTTTTTCAATAGCTTCTGGCCCAGCTGATCAACAGGAATTCGATTATTCTCCTCCTTAAAACAGAAACACAAAGTGCTCTAGGAAAATCGATGACATTTAGCCACCCGTGGTCTCAGTTCAAAGGAAGCAGCAGAACTGTACAGGTTTCAGAAAGCAACCAGGCAACTAACCGTGAGCAGGTCAAAAGAAAAAGGTATTTTTTTGTTTGCTTGGGGCCACTGTCCTATGCCCCCAGCTCCATAAAAAGGTATTTTAAAAGTGTGGTTGAAGAGTGTAGCTCAGCACTGGAGCACTAGCCCTGCGTGGGTTCTAGTCCCAACCTCCCAAAGAGGAGGAACTTGAAGTTTCTTTGGGGTGGAGAGAATGACAGGCTCAGAGCACCTGCCCTGTATGATTCAGTCCTGGTCCCAACAGGGGAGGAGAGACGCATGGACAGGCTTGGAGCTTGCTTCTCACGCTGGAGCCCAGGTTTGACCCCCCATGGCCCCAAGCCACACCGGAGGCAACCCCCCAGGCAGAAATGGGAAGGACTCGACCTTTCAAGAAATCAAATTAAGATTTAGAAAGCAGAGGAAGAGAGAGGGAGGCAAGAAAAAAAAACAGAGGAAGACTCGGGTTAGAAAACTTGGATTCTGCTACTTTCAATGGCAAAGCCTTTTTTTGTGGGGAGTTGGGGAAAGCAATTTTTTATTGAAATAGAGAGGGGGGAGAAAGAGAGAAAGACAGAGACAGAGAGAGTCAGAGAGAAGATGTAAAGAGAGATAGACATATTCAAGAGAATACATGGTTTGGAAAAAAGCCCAAAGATGAACCATTTTAAGTGCAAGACCCAGAGGTCTGCTAAATTCCTGGTAGGTTAAGTGAGGTTTTCAGAAGACTTAAGCGCAAACGGGCTATCTTTGTATGTTCTGAATATTCTGAAGAAGAAACAAGTTTTTAAAAAGGGCAAGAGGGGCTGGAGTGATGGTCCAGCAGGTGGGGCGTTTGCCTTGCACGCAGCCGCCCATGCCGGCCTGGGTTCGATCCCGGCATCCCATACGGTCCCCGAGCACCTCCAGGAGTAATTCCTGAGTGCAGAGCCAGGAGTAACCCCTGAGCATCGCCGGTGTGACCCAAAAAAGCAAAAAAGAAAAAAAAAAGGGCAAGAGAGAGTATTATGGATAGAAATGTCTTTCTTGCAGCTAGAGAGATCTCACACTGGCTTAGGCGCTTTGCTTGCATGTGACAACCTGGGTACAATCCCTGGGACCACATACAGTTCCCTGAATACTGCCAGGAGTACAGCCCCCTGTCGCCCACTCCACACACCAAAACAGAGATGTATTTCTTCATAGAAATTCCTATTTTGAGTACAAGAGTCTCCAAAACTATGGCATGTAAAAGAGCCTTTAAAAACAGTACTTTTTTTTTTTTTTTGGCATTTGGGGTCACACCTGGTGATGCTCAGGGGTTACTCCTGGCTTTGCACTCAGGAATTATTCCTGGAGCTCGGGACCATATGGGACGTTGCGGGTCGAACCCGGGTCGGCCATGCCCAACTTGCTGTACATCTCTCCGGCCCTAATGGCAGTAATTAAGCTAAAACAAGGCTAAAATGGGACACAGTTCAGCCAAATGGATGTTCTTGAATATATCTATTACTTAGCAATGGCTATCTCATTGACTTATATATTTTTAACTTTGCGCCCTGTAATTTCTAGAGTTGTTTTTCTCTCAAATTTTCTACCACTGAATACGTACTTTGTAAAACCAAAAAGTAAAATGCTTTTAACAGACATGCAGAAGGTCCTAAAGAGAAAAAAAAAGACTGAATAGCAATGAGACTGCCAGCCTCATCCCTCACACACATACAGACCCCATTTCCACATATATGCACAAACATAAGCATTCTCTTTTATTGAGACCTCCAGTAATATTGCTCTTAGAGTCATCAACGGATCATCAGCCTCTTCTTCCTTCTGGAATTCATCTTTCAAATTCACATCTGGCTTACTATTTTCTTCCTAAGGAAAACAATAAGACATTATTACCACTAATCATATGAAAGGTAATTAAGAAGTGGGGATGTCTGAATCATGGAGATTTGAAGGTGGACAGGTCCACCAGCATCTGCGTATGCGTGGGACCAGATAGAACTGGTTTTGAGGGGGCCGGAGTGACAGTACAGCAGGGAGGATATTCACTTTGCACGTTGCCGACCTGGACTGACCCCCCCAGCATCCCATATGGTGTCCCTCAAGCATCACCGGGGTGGCTCCTGAGTACAGAGCCAGGAGTAATCCCAGAGCATCGCTGGGTGTGACCCCAAAAAAGCAATTAAGAAAGAAAAGACAAAGCACTGGTTTTCAATGTGGCGCTGAGTGAATGAGCCGGATGAACGCCTTCACTCAGGAGTCACCTGCCAACTAGCACTACTGTAAGCACAGCACCGGGCGGCACAACACAGCCACTGAGTTCCAATATTCCCCATAACTTGTTGGATCTAGGGCGAAGCTGTGCTCAGGGCTCACTCCCAGTGGTGCTCACGGGAACTGTATGAGGTATTGGGGACTGGGCGGTCTTGGCCATGTGTAAGGTCTTACACCCTGCGCTCTCCAGCGGCCCCTACAGTGCAGATCGGGTATTCTGGCTATCTGACCGATCATTTCTGGTCATCGATATGGTCCTCTTGGCTGCACTTGCTCGAGCATCTTCGCTCCTTTACCTAAAGCCCCACCCACAGGTCTTTCCTCATCACCCACGTCTGACCCCAGCCCACAAAGTTATTTAGAAAGCGTAAAGCTCCCCAGACAGTCCTCACACTTTCTTGCTCTGACAGCTGGAACCAACTTTATGTTAGTCAGCTCTTCCCTTCAAGAGGCTGCCAAGTGTCTGCTTGAGAAATATTATAACTTCTCATGAGCTAGCAACGAAGCTCTTATAAAATGAAAAGATGTGTCTTGTTCCCATGTGAAGAATCAAAACTCCCCTGATGTGTGTGTGTGCGTGCGTGTGTGTGTGCATGTGCGTGTGTGTGTGTGTTTGCCCAAATGCGGGCGTGTGTGTGTGTGTGTGTTTGCCCAAATACAGCAAAGTATTAACACCTAGAGACAGTCTAGGGGCCATAAACAGGATGTGTTCATTAAGTATAAAATATTTAGAAATAAAATTGTTAACTACCTGCATTAACATTCACTGTCTATAAAAATGTTCTCAAGTGAGTGAACATACAAGCAGCAAAAGACAATTGTCATCAAAATGGTAGGACTTGGAAAGGAAACTGCAAAGACATTTCTAATTTCTACACTTACTTGAAATTGCCAATTTCCCAAGTGATCTACATCTTTAATATACACATGATAATGTCCTCCATAGCAGCCACCTTTGTGTATAATAACCGAGAAGAGATCATACATATATTCTTCATCAGCTAATTCGCTCTGCAGAACATAAACATGGATAGCCAGAGAAAACAGACAGACACAGAAACAGAGAAAAGAATCTCAAACATTGAATTTACGAGACTTTACTGCTTGTTATTTAATAGCAAATTAAGATAAATTTATTATTTATTTATTTATTTATTTTTGTTTGTTTTTTGGGTCACACCCGGCAATGCTCAGGGGTTTCTCCTGGTTCTGCACTCAGGAATCACTCCTGGCAGTGCTCAGGGGACCATATGGGATGCCGGGATCGAACCTGGGCCAGCATGGGCTGGCCACATGCAAGGTAAACGCCCTACCCGCTGGGCTATCGCTCCGGCCCCTAAGATAAATTTTATATATTTTTATTTTTATTTTTTTGGCTTTTTGGGTCACACCGGCGATGCTCAGGGGTTCCTCCTGGCTCTGCACTCAGGAATCACTCCTGGCGGTGCTTGGGGGACCATATGGGATGCCGGGGATCGAACCCGGCCGGCATAGGCCGGCCACGTGCAAGGCAAATGCCCTACCCGCTGGGCTATCGCTCCGGCCCCTAAGATAAATTTAAATAATCAACTTTAAATTGCTTTAATTTTAGATGGGAACGTGTTTATCAATGATCAATTACACTTCCATCTTTCAAATATGAAAACACAGACCCCCTACAAGATTCCATTTTATTTGGAGTCACACTGGTGGTGCTTAGGATTTACTCTTGGCAGCACTTGGGGGACATGAGATGCCGGGGATCAAGTCTGGGTCAGCTGCGTGCGAGGCAAATGGACACACCCACTGTACTATCACTCTGGCCTAAGATTCTATGATTTTATTTTATTTATTTATTTATTTTTTTTTGCTTTTTTGGGTCACACCGGCGACGCTCAGGGGTTTCTCCTAGCTCTGCACTCAGGAATTACTCCTGGCGGTGCTCGGGGACCATATGGAATGCCGGGATTGAACCCAGGCCGGCACAGGCTGGTGGCGTGCAAGGCAAATGCCCTACCCACTGGGCTATCGCTCCGGCCCAGATTCTATTTTTTTTAAAGTTTTTTTTTTCTTTTCTTTTTTAGATCATACCCAGAGATGTTCAGGGGTTACTCCTGGCTCTTCACTCAGGAATTACTCCTGGCAGTGCTCAGGGGTCCATATGGGATGCTGGGGATCAAACCTGGGGTCAGCTGCATGCAAGACAAACGCCCTACACACTGTGCTATCGCTCCGGCCCCAAGATTCTATTTTTATGAACCTGCACTAAGATCCTGTAAGTCGGTGCGATGAAATATATATTTATGAATGCATGGTAATGAACTCTTTTTATCTGTGCACTATTATCGAGTCTATTAGATTTTTTAGCCAGAGAAAGTGTCTGCTTCCTCTGCATCCCGTGCTCTTCAGCCGCTGAATTCTGTCCAGTACCAGGCCTAAGGCAGGCCGTGTTGAGTGTCCACCGCTCCTGCTGACGTTACTCTTCTGCACGTAATGGGAACTTAGCAATCACAAAGACTAGCTACTCTTGTGTAAACAGGGGAGGGGTGAAGCATGAAGTGGCTGGGAGCCCGGGGCACACTCACCCAGGAACCTTTAGGAGTCAGGGACTAAACCCAGGTCTCCGACATGCAAAGTACAGCATCCTTGGAGTCAAGATCTGCTTCTTGATTTGTTAATCCTATTATAATCCTTTCCTGCAGTCATCGTGGCTCTAAGATTATGACTAACCCAACAGATTCACACTGGCCACTAAAACCAAAGACCTCCGACTGCAATATCCTGCCTGAGATGCTTGCTTGGAGCAGCACGGCTCACTGGAGGCTGCAATGCCTTATCAGGTAACTTTTACTGGAAGCGTTGTTTATACTGTGGGCCGTGTCTGGCGGGAAACCTGGGGCCTATGCCAACTTGAAGGCTCACTGGCTGGGAGCCGCCAGGGCTTACCCAGTGGTGCTGGGAGGACAGTGACAGGAGCCAGGGGTCAGACTTGGACGGTGCATGCTGGCACGTGCTCTACCACCTGAACTACTTCTTCAGTCCTAAGCAGCACTTTTAAATGTCTGGGTCAGGGCTGGACCAATAGCACAGCAGGCAGGGCATTTGCCTTGCAAGCAGCCGACCTGGGTTCGATCCCGGCATCCCATATGGTCCCCTGAGCACCGCCAGAAGTAATTCCTGAGTGCAGAGCCAGGAGTAACACCTGATCATTGCCGAGTCTATCCCAAAACAATGTCTGGTTCAAGCAAAAGATAAGAGAAAAGTAAAATCGTTTTTTCTTTTGGGTTACACCCAGCAACGCTCAGGGGTTACTCCTGGCTCTGCACTCAGGAATGACTCAGGGGGTTACTCCTGGCTCTGCACTCAGGAACGACTCAGGGGTCACTCCTGGCTCTGCACTCAAGAACGACTCAGGGGTTACTCCTGGCTCTGCACTCAGGAACGACTCAGGGGGTCACTCCTGGCTCTGCACTCAGGAAAGACTCAGGGGGTTACTCCTGGCTCTGCACTCAGGAACGACTCAGGGGTTACTCCTGGCTCTGCACTCAGGAACGACTCAGGGGTTACTCCTGGCTCTGCACTCAGGAACGACTCAGGGGTTACTCCTGGCTCTGCACTCAAGAACGACTCAGGGGTTACTCCTGGCTCTGCACTCAGGAACGACTCAGGGGTCACTCCTGGCTCTGCACTCAGGAACGACTCAGGGGTTGCTCCTGGCTCTGCACTCAGGAATGACTCAGGGGTTACTCCTGGATCTGCACTCAGGAACGACTCAGGGGTTGCTCCTGGCTCTGCACTCAGGAACGACTCAGGGGTTACTCCTGGCTCTGCACTCAGGAATGACTGAGGGGTTACTCCTGGCTCTGCACTCAGGAACGACTCAGGGGTCACTCCTGGCTCTGCACTCAGGAATGACTCAGGGGTCACTCGTGGATCTGCACTCAGGAACGACTCTGGAGGTCCCTCCTGGCTCTTCACTCAGGAACGACTCAGGAGTCACTTCTGGCTCTGCACTCAGGAAGGACTCAGGGGTTACTCCTGGCTCTGCACTCAGGAACGACTCAGGGGTTACTCCTGGCTCTGCACTCAGGAACGACTCAGAGGTCACTCCTGGCCCTGCACTCAGAAACGACTCAGAGGTCACTCCTGGCCCTGCACTCAGGAACGACTCAGGGGTCACTCCTGGCTCTGCACTCAGGAACGACTCAGGGGTCACTCCTGGCTCTGCACTCAGGAACGACTCAGGGGTTACTCCTGGCTCTGCACTCAGGAACGACTCAGGGGTTACTCCTGGCTCTGCACTCAGGAACGACTCAGAGGTCACTCCTGGCTCTGCACTCAGGAACGACTCAGGGGTTGCTCCTGGCTCTGCACTCAGGAACGACTCAGGGGTCACTCCAGGCTCTGCACTCAGGAGCGACTCAGGGGTTACTCCTGGCTCTGCACTCAGGAACGACTCAGGGGTCATTCCTGGCTCTGCACTCAGGAACGACTCAGGGGTTACTCCCTGGCTCTGCAGTCAGGAATGACTCAGGGTTACTCCTGGCTCTGCACTCAGGAACGACTCAGGGGTCACTCCTGGCTCTGCACTCAGGAACGACTCAGGGGTTACTCCTGGCTCTGCACTCAGGAACGACTCAGGGGTTACTCCTGGCTCTGCACTCAGGAACGACTCAGGGGTTACTCCTGGCTCTGCACTCAGGAACGACTCAGGGGTTACTCAAGGCTCTGCACTCAGGAACGACTCAGGGGTTACACCTGGCTCTGCACTCAGGAACGACTCAGGGGTCACTCCTGGATCTGCACTCAGGAATGACTCAGGGGTCACTTCTGGCTCTGCACTCAGGAACGACTCAGGGGTCACTCCAGGCTCTGCACTCAGGAGTGACTCTGGGGTCACTCCTGGCTCTGCACTCAGGAACGACTCAGGGGTTACTCCTGGCTCTGCACTCAGGAACGACTCAGGGGTCACTCCTGGCTCTGCACTCAGGAACGACTCAGGGGTCACTCCTGGATCTGCACTCAGGAACGACTCAGAGGTCACTCCTGGCTCTGCACTCAGGAACGACTCAGGGGGTTACTCCTGGCTCTGCACTCAGGAGCGACTCAGGGGTTACTCCTGGCTCTGCACTCAGGAATGACTCAGGGGTTACTCCTGGCTCTGCACTCAGGAACGACTCAGAGGTCACTCCTGGCTCTGCACTCAGGAACGACTCAGGGGTCACTCCTGGCTCTGCACTCAAGAACGACTCAGGGGTTACTCCTGACTCTGCACTCAGGAACGACTCAGGGGTCACTCCTGGCTCTGCACTCAGGAACGACTCAGGGGTTACCCCTGGCTCTGCACTCAGGAACGATTCAGGGGTTACTCCTGGCTCTGCACTCAGGAGCGACTCAGGGGTTACTCCTGGCTCTGCACTCAAGAACGACTCAGGGGTTACTCCTGGCTCTGCACTCAGGAACGACTCAGGGGGTTACTCCAGGCTCTGCACTCAGGAACGACTCAGGGGGTCACTCCTGGATCTGCACTCAGGAATGACTCAGGGGTCACTTCTGGCTCTGCACTCAGGAACGACTCAGGGGTCACTCCTGGCTCTGCACTCAGGAGTGACTCTGGGGTCACTCTGGCTCTGCACTCAGGAACGACTCAGGGGTTACTCCTGGCTCTGCACTCAGGAGCGACTCAGGGGTCACTCCTGGCTCTGCACTCAGGAACGACTCAGAGGTCACTCCTGGCTCTGCACTCAGGAACGACTCAGGGGTTACTCCTGGCTCTGCACTCAGGAACGACTCAGGGGTTACTCCTGGCTCTGCACTCAGGAACGACTCAGGGGTCACTCCTGGCTCTGCACTCAGGAATGACTCTGGGGTCACTTCTGGCTCTGCACTCAGGAACGACTCAGGGGTTAACCTGGCTCTGCACTCAGGAACGACTCAGGGGGTTACTCCTGGCTCTGCACTCAGGAACGACTCAGAGGTCACTCCTGGCTCTGCACTCAGGAACGACTCAGGGGGTTGCTCCTGGCTCTGCACTCAGGAATGACTCAGGGGGTTACTCCTGGCTCTGCACTCAGGAACGACTCAGAGGTCACTCCTGGCTCTGCACTCAGGAACGACTCAGAGGTCACTCCTGGCTCTGCACTCAGGAACGACTCAGAGGTCACTCCTGGCTCTGCACTCAGGAAGGACTCAGGGGTCACTCCTGGCTCTGCACTCAGGAACGACTCCAGAGGTCACTCCTGGCTCTGCACTCAGGAACGACTCAGGGGTCACTCCTGGCTCTGCACTCAGGAACGACTCAGGGGTTACTCCTGGCTCTGCACTCAGGAACGACTCAGGGGTCACTCCTGGCTCTGCACTCAGGAACGACTCAGGGGTTACTCCTGGCTCTGCACTCAGGAACGACTCAGGGGGTCACTCCTGGCTCTGCACTCAGGAACGACTCAGGGGTCATTCCTGGCTCTGCACTCAGGAACGACTCAGGGGTTACTCCTGGCTCTGCAGTCAGGAATGACTCAGGGGTTACTCCTGGCTCTGCATTCAGGAACGACTCAGGGGTCACTCCTGGCTCTGCACTCAGGAACGACTCAGGGGTCACTCAAGGCTCTGCACTCAGGAACGACTCAGGGGTTACTCCTGGCTCTGCACTCAGGAACGACTCAGGGGTCACTCCTGGATCTGCACTCAGGAATGACTCAGGGGTCACTTCTGGCTCTGCACTCAGGAACGACTCAGTGGTCACTCCTGGCTCTGCACTCAGGAGTGACTCTGGGGTCACTTCTGGCTCTGCACTCAGGAACGACTCAGGGGTTACTCCTGGCTCTGCACTCAGGAATGACTCAGGGGTTACTCCTGGCTCTGCACTCAGGAACGACTCAGAGGTCACTCCTGGCTCTGCACTCAGGAACGACTCAGGGGTTGCTCCTGGCTCTGCACTCAGGAATGACTCAGGGGTTACTCCTGGCTCTGCACTCAGGAACGACTCAGAGGTCACTCCTGGCTCTGCACTCAGGAACGACTCAGAGGTCACTCGTGGATCTGCACTCAGGAACGACTCTGAGGTCCCTCCTGGCTCTTCACTCAGGAACGACTCAGGGGTTACTCCTGGCTCTGCACTCAGGAACGACACAGGGGTCACTCCTGGATCTGCACTCAGGAATGACTCAGGGGTCACTCCTGGCTCTGCACTCAGGAACGACTCAGGGGTTACTCCTGGCTCTGCACTCAGGAACGACTCAGGGGTTACTCCTGGCTCTGCACTCAGGAACGACTCAGGGGTTACTCCTGGCTCTGCACTCAGGAACGACTCAGGGGTCACTCCTGGATCTGCACTCAGGAATGACTCAGGGGTCACTTCTGGCTCTGCACTCAGGAACGACTCAGGGGTCACTCCTGGCTCTGCACTCAGGAGTGACTCTGGGGTCACTCCTGGCTCTGCACTCAGGAACGACTCAGGGGTTACTCCTGGCTCTGCACTCAGGAACGACTCAGGGTTCACTCCTGGCTCTGCACTCAGGAACGACTCAGAGGTCAATCCTGGCTCTGCACTCAGGAACGACTCAGGGGTTACTCCTGGCTCTGCACTCAGGAACGACTCAGGGGTTACTCCTGGCTCTGCACTCAGGAACGACTCAGGGGTTACTCCTGGCTCTGCACTCAGGAATGACTCTGGGGTCACTTCTGGCTCTGCACTCAGGAACGACTCAGGGGTTACTCCTGGCTCTGCACTCAGGAACGACTCAGGGGTTACTCCTGGCTCTGCACTCAGGAACGACTCAGAGGTCACTCCTGGCTCTGCACTCAGGAACGACTCAGGGGTTGCTCCTGGCTCTGCACTCAGGAATGACTCAGGGGTTACTCCTGGCTCTGCACTCAGGAACGACTCAGAGGTCACTCCTGGCTCTGCACTCAGGAACAACTCAGAGGTCACTCCTGGATCTGCACTCAGGAACGACTCTGAGGTTCCTCCTGGCTCTTCACTCAGGAACGACTCAGGGGTTACTCCTGGCTCTGCACTCAGGAAAGACTCAGGGGTTACTCCTGGCTCTGCACTCAGGAACGACTCAGTGGTTACTCCAGGCTCTGCACTCAGGAACGACTCAGGGGTCACTCCTGGCTCTGCACTCAAGAACGACTCAGGGGTTACTCCTGGCTCTGCACTCAGGAACGACTCAGGGGTCAATCCTGGCTCTGCATTCAGGAACGACTCAGGGGTCACTCCTGGCTCTGCACTCAGGAACGACTCAGGGGTTACTCCTGGCTCTGCACAGAGGAACGACTCAGGGGTTACTCCTGGCTCTGCACTCAAGAACGACTCAGGGGTTGCTCCTGGCTCTGCACTCAGGAACGACACAGGGGTCACTCTGGATCTGCACTCAGGAATGACTCAGGGGTCACTTTTGGCTCTGCACTCAGGAACGACTCAGGGGTCACTCCTGGCTCTGCACTCAGGAACGACTCAGGGGTTACTCCTGGCTCTGCACTCAGGAACGACTCAGGGGTTACTCCTGGCTCTGCACTCAGGAACGACTCAGGGGTTACTCCTGGCTCTGCACTCAGGAACGACACAGGGGTCACTCCTGGATCTGCACTCAGGAATGACTCAGGGGTCACTTCTGGCTCTGCACTCAGGAACGACTCAGAGGTCACTCCTGGCTCTGCACTCAGGAACGACTCAGGCGTTACTCCTGGCTCTGCACTCAGGAACGACTCAGGGGTTACTCCTGGCTCTGCACTCAGGAATGACTCAGGGGTCACTCCTGGATCTGCACTCAAGAACGACTCAGGGGTTACTCCTGGCTCTGCACTCAGGAACGACTCAGGGGTCACTCCTGGCTCTGCACTCAGGAACGACTCAGGGGTTACTCCTGGCTCTGCACTCAGGAACGACTCAGGGGTTGCTCCTGGCTCTGCACTCAGGAACGACTCAGGGGTCACTCCTGGCTCTGCACTCAGGAACGACTCAGGGGTTACTGCTGGCTCTGCACTCAGGAACGACTCAGGGGTCACTCCTGGCTCTGCACTCAGGAACGACTCAGGGGTCACTCCTGGCTCTGCACTCAGGAACGACTCAGGGGTTACTCCTGGCTCTGCACTCAGGAATGACTCAGGTGTTACTCCTGGCTCTGCACTCAGGAACGACTCAGGGGTCACTCCTGGCTCTGCACTCAGGAACGACTCAGGGGTTACTCCTGGCTCTGCACTCAGGAACGACTCAGGGGTTACTCCTGGCTCTGCACTCAGGAACGACTCAGGGGTCACTCCTGGATCTGCACTCAAGAATGACTCAGGGGTCACTTCTGGCTCTGCACTCAGGAAACGACTCAGGGGTCACTCCTGGCTCTGCACTCAGGAGCGACTCTGGGGTCACTCCTGACTCTGCACTCAGGAACGACTCAGGGGTTACTCCTGGCTCTGCACTCAGGAACGACTCAGGGGTTACTCCAGGCTCTGCACTCAGGAACGACTCAGAGGTCACTCCTGGCTCTGCACTCAGGAACGACTCAGGGGTTACTCCTGGCTCTGCACTCAGGAATCGACTCAGAGGTCACTCCTGGCTCTGCACTCAGGAACGACTCAGGGTCACTCCTGGCTCTGCACTCAGGAACGACTCAGGGGTCACTCCTGGCTCTGCACTCAGGAACGACTCAGGAGGTCACTCCTGGCTCTGCACTCAGGAACGACTCAGAGGTCACTCCTGGCTCTGCACTCAGGAACGACTCAGAGGTCACTCCTGGCTCTGCACTCAGGAAGGACTCAGGGGTCACTCCTGGCTCTGCACTCAGGAACGACTCAGAGGTCACTCCTGGCTCTGCACTCAGGAACGACTCAGGGGTCACTCCTGGCTCTGCACTCAGGAACTACTCAGGGGTTACTCCTGGCTCTGCACTCAGGAACGACTCAGGGGTCACTCCTGGCTCTGCACTCAGGAACGACTCAGGGGTTACTCCTGGCTCTGCACTCAGGAACGACTCAGGGGTCACTCCTGGCTCTGCACTCAGGAACGACTCAGGGGTCACTCCTGGCTCTGCACTCAGGAACGACTCAGGGGTTACTCCTGGCTCTGCACTCAGGAATGACTCAGGGGTTACTCCTGGCTCTGCATTCAGGAACGACTCAGGGGTCACTCCTGGCTCTGCACTCAGGAACGACTCAGGGGTCACTCCAGGCTCTGCACTCAGGAACGACTCAGGGGTCACTCCTGGCTCTGCACTCAGGAACGACTCAGGGGTCACTCCTGGCTCTGCACTCAGGAACGACTCAGGGGTCACTCCTGGCTCTGCACTCAGGAGTGACTCTGGGGTCACTCCTGGCTCTGCACTCAGGAACGACTCAGGGGTTACTCCTGGCTCTGCACTCAGGAATGACTCAGGGGTTACTCCTGGCTCTGCACTCAGGAACGACTCAGAGGTCACTCCTGGCTCTGCACTCAGGAACGACTCAGGGGTTGCTCCTGGCTCTGCACTCAGGAATGACTCAGGGGTTACTCCTGGCTCTGCACTCAGGAACGACTCAGAGGTCACTCCTGGCTCTGCACTCAGGAACGACTCAGAGGTCACTCGTGGATCTGCACTCAGGAACGACTCTGAGGTCCCTCCTGGCTCTTCACTCAGGAACGACTCAGGGGTTACTCCTGGCTCTGCACTCAGGAACGACACAGGGGTCACTCCTGGATCTGCACTCAGGAATGACTCAGGGGGTCACTTCTGGCTCTGCACTCAGGAACGACTCAGGGGTCACTCCTGGCTCTGCACTCAGGAACGACTCAGGGGTTACTCCTGGCTCTGCACTCAGGAACGACTCAGGGGTTACTCCTGGCTCTGCACTCAGGAACGACTCAGGGGTTACTCCTGGCTCTGCACTCAGGAACGACACAGGGGTCACTCCTGGATCTGCACTCAGGAATGACTCAGGGGTGACTCCTGGCTCTGCACTCAGGAACGACTCAGAGGTCACTCCTGGCTCTGCACTCAGGAACGACTCAGGGGTTACTCCTGGCTCTGCACTCAGGAACGACTCAGGGGTTACTCCTGGCTCTGCACTCAGGAACGACTCAGGGGTCACTCCTGGATCTGCACTCAAGAACGACTCAGGGGTTACTCCTGGCTCTGCACTCAGGAACGACTCAGGGGTCACTCCTGGCTCTGCACTCAGGAACGACTCAGGGGTCACTCCTGGCTCTGCACTCAGGAACGACTCAGGGGTTACTCCTGGCTCTGCACTCAGGAATGACTCAGGGGTTACTCCTGGCTCTGGACTCAGGAACGACTCAGGGGTCACTCCTGGCTCTGCACTCAGGAACGACTCAGGGGTTACTCCTGGCTCTGCACTCAGGAACGACTCAGGGGTTGCTCCTGGCTCTGCACCTCAGGAATGACTCAGGGGTTACTCCTGGCTCTGCACTCAGGAACGACTCAGAGGTCACTCCTGGCTCTGCACTCAGGAACGACTCAGAGGTCACTCCTGGCTCTGCACTCAGGAACGACTCAGGGGTCACTCCTGGATCTGCACTCAGGAACGACTCAGAGGTCACTCCTGGCTCTGCACTCAGGAACGACTCAGGGGTTACTCCTGGCTCTGCACTCAGGAACGACTCAGGGGTTACTCCTGGCTCTGCACTCAGGAATGACTCAGGGGTTACTCCTGGCTCTGCACTCAGGAACGACTCAGGGGTCACTCCTGGCTCTGCACTCAAGAACGACTCAGGGGTTACTCCTGGCTCTGCACTCAGGAACGACTCAGGGTCACTCCTGGCTCTGCACTCAGGAACGACTCAGGGGTTACTCCTGGCTCTGCACTCAGGAACGACTCAGGGGTTACTCCTGGCTCTGCACTCAGGAACGACTCAGAGGTCACTCCTGACTCTACACTCAGGAACGACTCAGGGGTTGCTCCTGGCTCTGCACTCAGGAATGACTCAGGGGTTACTCCTGGCTCTGCACTCAGGAACGACTCAGAGGTCACTCCTGACTCTACATTCAGGAACGACTCAGGGGTTGCTCCTGGCTCTGCACTCAGGAACGACTCAGGGGTTACTCCTGGCTCTGCACTCAGGAACGACTCAGGGGTCACTCCTGGATCTGCACTCAGGAATGACTCAGGGGTCACTTCTGGCTCTGCACTCAGGAACGACTCAGGGGTCACTCCAGGCTCTGCACTCAGGAGTGACTTTGGGGTCACTTCTGGCTCTGCACTCAGGAACGACTCAGGGGTTACTCCTGGCTCTGCACTCAGGAACGACTCAGAGGTCACTCCTGGCTCTGCACTCAGGAACGACTCAGGGGTTGCCCCTGGCTCTGCACTCAGGAATGACTCAGGGGTTACTCCTGGCTCTGCACTCAGGAACGACTCAGAGGTCACTCCTGGCTCTGCACTCAGGAACGACTCAGAGGTCACTCCTGGCTCTGCACTCAGGAACGACTCAGGGGTCACTCCTGGATCTGCACTCAGGAACGACTCAGAGGTCACTCCTGGCTCTGCACTCAGGAACGACTCAGGGGTTACTCCTGGCTCTGCACTCAGGAACGACTCAGGGGTTACTCCTGGCTCTGCACTCAGGAATGACTCAGGGGTTACTCCTGGCTCTGCACTCAGGAACGACTCAGGGGTCACTCCTGGCTCTGCACTCAAGAACGACTCAGGGGTTACTCCTGGCTCTGCACTCAGGAACGACTCAGGGTCACTCCTGGCTCTGCACCTCACGAACGACTCAGGGGTTACTCCTGGCTCTGCACTCAGGAACGATTCAGGGGTTACTCCTGGCTCTGCACTCAGGAACGACTCAGGGGTTACTCCTGGCTCTGCACTCAGGAACGACTCAGGGGTCACTCCTGGATCTGCACTCAGGAATGACTCAGGGGTCACTTCTGGCTCTGCACTCAGGAACGACTCAGGGGTCACTCCTGGCTCTGCACTCAGGAGTGACTCTGGGGTCACTTCTGGCTCTGCACTCAGGAACGACTCAGGGGTTACTCCTGGCTCTGCACTCAGGAACGACTCAGGGTTCACTCCTGGCTCTGCACTCAGGAACGACTCAGAGGTCAATCCTGGCTCTGCACTCAGGAACGACTCAGGGGTTACTCCTGGCTCTGCACTCAGGAACGACTCAGGGGTTACTCCTGGCTCTGCACTCAGGAACGACTCAGGGGTTACTCCTGGCTCTGCACTCAGGAATGACTCTGGGGGTCACTTCTGGCTCTGCACTCAGGAACGACTCAGGGGTTACTCCTGGCTCTGCACTCAGGAACGACTCAGGGGTTACTCCTGGCTCTGCACTCAGGAACGACTCAGAGGTCACTCCTGGCTCTGCACTCAGGAACGACTCAGGGGCTGCTCCTGGCTCTGCACTCAGGAATGACTCAGGGGTTACTCCTGGCTCTGCACTCAGGAACGACTCAGAGGTCACTCCTGGCTCTGCACTCAGGAACAACTCAGAGGTCACTCGTGGATCTGCACTCAGGAACGACTCTGAGGTCCCTCCTGGCTCTTCACTCAGGAACGACTCAGGGGTTACTCCTGGCTCTGCACTCAGGAAAGACTCAGGGGTTACTCCTGGCTCTGCACTCAGGAACGACTCAGTGGTTACTCCAGGCTCTGCACTCAGGAACGACTCAGGGGTCACTCCTGGCTCTGCACTCAAGAACGACTCAGGGGTTACTCCTGGCTCTGCACTCAGGAACGACTCAGGGGTCAATCCTGGCTCTGCATTCAGGAACGACTCAGGGGTCACTCCTGGCTCTGCACTCAGGAACGACTCAGGGGTTACTCCTGGCTCTGCACAGAGGAACGACTCAGGGGTTACTCCTGGCTCTGCACTCAAGAACGACTCAGGGGTTGCTCCTGGCTCTGCACTCAGGAACGACACAGGGGTCACTCTGGATCTGCACTCAGGAATGACTCAGGGGTCACTTCTGGCTCTGCACTCAGGAACGACTCAGGGGTCACTCCTGGCTCTGCACTCAGGAACGACTCAGGGGTTACTCCTGGCTCTGCACTCAGGAACGACTCAGGGGTTACTCCTGGCTCTGCACTCAGGAACGACTCAGGGGTTACTCCTGGCTCTGCACTCAGGAACGACACAGGGGTCACTCCTGGATCTGCACTCAGGAATGACTCAGGGGTCACTTCTGGCTCTGCACTCAGGAACGACTCAGAGGTCACTCCTGGCTCTGCACTCAGGAACGACTCAGGCGTTACTCCTGGCTCTGCACTCAGGAACGACTCAGGGGTTACTCCTGGCTCTGCACTCAGGAATGACTCAGGGGTCACTCCTGGATCTGCACTCAAGAACGACTCAGGGGTTACTCCTGGCTCTGCACTCAGGAACGACTCAGGGGTCACTCCTGGCTCTGCACTCAGGAACGACTCAGGGGTCACTCCTGGCTCTGCACTCAGGAACGACTCAGGGGTTGCTCCTGGCTCTGCACTCAGGAACGACTCAGGGGTCACTCCTGGCTCTGCACTCAGGAACGACTCAGGGGTTACTCCTGGCTCTGCACTCAGGAACGACTCAGGGGTCACTCCTGGCTCTGCACTCAGGAACGACTCAGGGGTCACTCCTGGCTCTGCACTCAGGAACGACTCAGGGGTTACTCCTGGCTCTGCAGTCAGGAATGACTCAGGGGTTACTCCTGGCTCTGCACTCAGGAACGACTCAGGGGTCACTCCTGGCTCTGCACTCAGGAACGACTCAGGGGTTACTCCTGGCTCTGCACTCAGGAACGACTCAGGGGTTACTCCTGGCTCTGCACTCAGGAACGACTCAGGGGTCACTCCTGGATCTGCACTCAGGAATGACTCAGGGGTCACTCCTGGCTCTGCACTCAGGAACCGACTCAGGGGTCACTCCTGGCTCTGCACTCAGGAATGACTCAGGGGTCACTTCTGGCTCTGCACTCAGGAACGACTCAGGGGTCACTCCTGGCTCTGCACTCAGGAACGACTCAGGGGTCACTCCTGGCTCTGCACTCAGGAACGACTCAGGGGTCACTCCTGGCTCTGCACTCAGGAACGACTCAGGGTCACTCCTGGCTCTGCACTCAGGAACGACTCAGGGGTCACTCCTGGCTCTGCACTCAGGAACGACTCAGGGGTTACTCCTGGCTCTGCACTCAGGAACGACTCAGGGGTTACTCCTGGCTCTGCACTCAGGAACGACTCAGGGTCACTCCTGGCTCTGCACTCAGGAACGACTCAGGGGTCACCCCTGGCTCTGCACTCAGGAACGACTCAGGGGTTACCCCTGGCTCTGCACTCAGGAACGACTCAGGGGTTACTCCTGGCTCTGCACTCAGGAACGACTCAGGGGTCACTCCTGGCTCTGCACTCAGGAACGACTCAGGGGTTACTCCTGGCTCTGCACTCAGGAACGACTCAGGGGTTACTCCTGGCTCTGCACTCAGGAATGACTCAGGGGTTACTCCTGGCTCTGCACTCAGGAACGACTCAGGGGTCACTCCTGGCTCTGCACTCAGGAACGACTCAGGGTCACTCCTGGCTCTGCACTCAGGAACGACTCAGGGGTCACTCCTGGCTCTGCACTCAGGAACGACTCAGGGGTTACTCCTGGCTCTGCACTCAGGAACGACTCAGGGGTCACTCCTGGCTCTGCACTCAGGAACGACTCAGGGGTTACTCCTGGCTCTGCACTCAGGAACGACTCAGGGTCACTCCTGGCTCTGCACTCAGGAACGACTCAGGGGTCACTCCTGGCTCTGCACTCAGGAACGACTCAGGGTCACTCCTGGCTCTGCACTCAGGAATGACTCAGGGGTCACTCCTGGCTCTGCACTCAGGAACGACTCAGGGGTTACTCCTGGCTCTGCACTCAGGAACGACTCAGGGGTTACTCCTGGCTCTGCACTCAGGAACGACTCAGAGGTCACTCCTGGCTCTGCACTCAGGAACGACTCAGGGGTTACTCCTGGCTCTGCACTCAGGAACGACTCAGGGGTTACTCCTGGCTCTGCACTCAGGAACGACTCAGGGGTCACTCCTGGCTCTGCACTCAGGAACGACTCAGGGGTCACTCCTGGCTCTGCACTCAGGAACGACTCAGGGGTTACTCCTGGCTCTGCACTCAGGAACGACTCAGGGGTTACTCCTGGCTCTGCACTCAGGAACGACTCAGGGGTCACTCCTGGCTCTGCACTCAGGAACGACTCAGGGGTTACTCCTGGCTCTGCACTCAGGAATGACTCAGGGGTCACTCCTGGCTCTGCACTCAGGAACGACTCAGGGGTCACTCCTGGCTCTGCACTCAGGAACGACTCAGGGGTCACCTCCTGGCTCTGCACTCAGGAACGACTCAGGGGTCACTCCTGGCTCTGCACTCAGGAACGACTCAGGGGTTACTCCTGGCTCTGCACTCAGGAACGACTCAGGGGTTACTCCTGGCTCTGCACTCAGGAACGACTCAGGGTCACTCCTGGCTCTGCACTCAGGAACGACTCAGGGGTCACTCCTGGCTCTGCACTCAGGAACGACTCAGGGGTCACTCCTGGCTCTGCACTCAGGAACGACTCAGGGGTCACTCCTGGCTCTGCACTCAGGAACGACTCAGGGGTCACTCCTGGCTCTGCACTCAGGAACGACTCAGGGGTTACTCCTGGCTCTGCACTCAGGAACGACTCAGGGGTTACTCCTGGCTCTGCACTCAGGAACGACTCAGGGGTTACTCCTGGCTCTGCACTCAGGAACGACTCAGGGGTCACTCCTGGCTCTGCACTCAGGAATGACTCAGGGGTCACTCCTGGCTCTGCACTCAGGAACGACTCAGGGGTCACTCCTGGCTCTGCACTCAGGAACGACTCAGGGTTACTCCTGGCTCTGCACTCAGGAACGACTCAGGGGTCACTCCTGGCTCTGCACTCAGGAACGACTCAGGGGTTACTCCTGGCTCTGCACTCAGGAACGACTCAGGGGTCACTCCTGGCTCTGCACTCAGGAACGACTCAGGGGTTACTCCTGGCTCTGCACTCAGGAATGACTCAGGGGTTACTCCTGGCTCTGCACTCAGGAACGACTCAGGGGTCACTCCTGGCTCTGCACTCAGGAACGACTCAGGGGTTACTCCTGGCTCTGCACTCAGGAACGACTCAGGGGTTACTCCTGGCTCTGCACTCAGGAACGACTCAGGGGTTACTCCTGGCTCTGCACTCAGGAATCGACTCAGGGGTCACTTCTGGCTCTGCACTCAGGAACGACTCAGGGGTCACTCCTGGCTCTGCACTCAGGAATGACTCAGGGGTCACTCCTGGCTCTGCACTCAGGAACGACTCAGGGTTACTCCTGGCTCTGCACTCAGGAACGACTCAGGGGTCACTCCTGGCTCTGCACTCAGGAACGACTCAGGGGTTACTCCTGGCTCTGCACTCAGGAACGACTCAGGGGTTACTCCTGGCTCTGCACTCAGGAACGACTCAGGGGTCACTCCTGGCTCTGCACTCAGGAACGACTCAGAGGTCACTCCTGGCTCTGCACTCAGGAACGACTCAGGGGTCACTCCTGGCTCTGCACTCAGGAACCGACTCAGGGGTCACTCCTGGCTCTGCACTCAGGAACGACTCAGGGGTTACTCCTGGCTCTGCACTCAGGAACGACTCAGGGGTTACTCCTGGCTCTGCACTCAGGAACGACTCAGGGGTTACTCCTGGCTCTGCACTCAGGAACGACTCAGGGGTCACTCCTGGCTCTGCACTCAGGAACGACTCAGGGGTTACTCCTGGCTCTGCACTCAGGAACGACTCAGGGGTCACTCCTGGCTCTGCACTCAGGAACGACTCAGGGGTTACTCCTGGCTCTGCACTCAGGAACGACTCAGGGGTTACTCCTGGCTCTGCACTCAGGAACGACTCAGGGGTTACTCCTGGCTCTGCACTCAGGAACGACTCAGGGGTCACTCCTGGCTCTGCACTCAGGAACGACTCAGGGGTCACTCCTGGCTCTGCACTCAGGAACGACTCAGGGGTCACTCCTGGCTCTGCACTCAGGAATGACTCAGGGGTCACTCCTGGCTCTGCACTCAGGAACGACTCAGGGGTCACTCCTGGCTCTGCACTCAGGAACGACTCAGGGGTCACTCCTGGCTCTGCACTCAGGAACGACTCAGGGGTTACTCCTGGCTCTGCACTCAGGAACGACTCAGGGGTCACTCCTGGCTCTGCACTCAGGAACGACTCAGGGGTTACTCCTGGCTCTGCACTCAGGAACGACTCAGGGGTCACTCCTGGCTCTGCACTCAGGAATGACTCAGGGGTCACTTCTGGCTCTGCACTCAGGAACGACTCAGGGGTTACTCCTGGCTCTGCACTCAGGAACGACTCAGGGGTTACCCTGGCTCTGCACTCAGGAACGACTCAGGGGTCACTCCTGGCTCTGCACTCAGGAACGACTCAGGGGTTACTCCTGGCTCTGCACTCAGGAACGACTCAGGGGTTACTCCTGGCTCTGCACTCAGGAACGACTCAGGGGTCACTCCTGGCTCTGCACTCAGGAACGACTCAGAGGTCACTCCTGGCTCTGCACTCAGGAACGACTCAGGGGTTCCCTCCTGGCTCTGCACTCAGGAACGACTCAGGGGTTACTCCTGGCTCTGCACTCAGGAACGACTCAGGGGTTACTCCTGGCTCTGCACTCAGGAACGACTCAGGGGTTACTCCTGGCTCTGCACTCAGGAACGACTCAGGGGTCACTCCTGGCTCTGCACTCAGGAACGACTCAGGGGTTACTCCTGGCTCTGCACTCAGGAACGACTCAGGGGTCACTCCTGGCTCTGCACTCAGGAACGACTCAGGGGTCACTCCTGGCTCTGCACTCAGGAACGACTCAGGGGTTACTCCTGGCTCTGCACTCAGGAACGACTCAGGGGTTACTCCTGGCTCTGCACTCAGGAACGACTCAGGGGTTACTCCTGGCTCTGCACTCAGGAACGACTCAGGGGTCACTCCTGGCTCTGCACTCAGGAACGACTCAGGGGTCACTCCTGGCTCTGCACTCAGGAACGACTCAGGGGTCACTCCTGGCTCTGCACTCAGGAACGACTCAGGGGTTACTCCTGGCTCTGCACTCAGGAACGACTCAGGGGTTACTCCTGGCTCTGCACTCAGGAACGACTCAGGGTTACTCCTGGCTCTGCACTCAGGAACGACTCAGGGTCACTCCTGGCTCTGCACTCAGGAACGACTCAGGGGTCACTCCTGGCTCTGCACTCAGGAACGACTCAGGGGTCACTCCTGGCTCTGCACTCAGGAACGACTCAGGCGTTACTCCTGGCTCTGCACTCAGGAACGACTCAGGGTTACTCCTGGCTCTGCACTCAGGAATGACTCAGGGGTCACTCCTGGCTCTGCACTCAGGAACGACTCAGGGGTTACTCCTGGCTCTGCACTCAGGAACGACTCAGGGGTCACTCCTGGCTCTGCACTCAGGAACGACTCAGGGGTCACTCCTGGCTCTGCACTCAGGAACGACTCAGGGGTTACTCCTGGCTCTGCACTCAGGAACGACTCAGGGGTCACTCCTGGCTCTGCACTCAGGAACGACTCAGGGGTTACTCCTGGCTCTGCACTCAGGAACGACTCAGGGGTCACTCCTGGCTCTGCACCTCAGGAACGACTCAGGGGTCACTCCTGGCTCTGCACTCAGGAACGACTCAGGGGTTACTCCTGGCTCTGCACTCAGGAACGACTCAGGGGTTACTCCTGGCTCTGCACTCAGGAACGACTCAGGGTCACTCCTGGCTCTGCACTCAGGAACGACTCAGGGGTTACTCCTGGCTCTGCACTCAGGAACGACTCAGGGGTTACTCCTGGCTCTGCACTCAGGAACGACTCAGGGGTCACTCCTGGCTCTGCACTCAGGAATGACTCAGGGGTCACTCCTGGCTCTGCACTCAGGAACGACTCAGGGGTCACTCCTGGCTCTGCACTCAGGAATGACTCAGGGGTCACTCCTGGCTCTGCACTCAGGAACGACTCAGGGGTTACTCCTGGCTCTGCACTCAGGAACGACTCAGGGGTTACTCCTGGCTCTGCACTCAGGAACGACTCAGAGGTCACTCCTGGCTCTGCACTCAGGAACGACTCAGGGGTCACTCCTGGCTCTGCACTCAGGAACGACTCAGGGGTCACTCCTGGCTCTGCACTCAGGAACGACTCAGGGTCACTCCTGGCTCTGCACTCAGGAACGACTCAGGGGTTACTCCTGGCTCTGCACTCAGGAACGACTCAGGGGTCACTCCTGGCTCTGCACTCAGGAACGACTCAGGGGTTACTCCTGGCTCTGCACTCAGGAACGACTCAGGGGTCACCCTGGCTCTGCACTCAGGAACGACTCAGGGGTTACTCCTGGCTCTGCACTCAGGAACGACTCAGGGGTTACTCCTGGCTCTGCACTCAGGAACGACTCAGGGGTCACTCCTGGCTCTGCACTCAGGAACGACTCAGGGGTCACTCCTGGCTCTGCACTCAGGAACGACTCAGGGGTTACTCCTGGCTCTGCACTCAGGAACGACTCAGGGGTCACTCCTGGCTCTGCACTCAGGAACGACTCAGGGGTCCTACCCTGGCTCTGCACTCAGGAACGACTCAGGGGTCACTCCTGGCTCTGCACTCAGGAACGACTCAGAGGTCACTCCTGGCTCTGCACTCAGGAACGACTCAGGGGTCACTCCTGGCTCTGCACTCAGGAACGACTCAGGGGTCACTCCTGGCTCTGCACTCAGGAACGACTCAGGGGTCACTCCTGGCTCTGCACTCAGGAACGACTCAGGGGTCACTCCTGGCTCTGCACTCAGGAACGACTCAGGGGTTACTCCTGGCTCTGCACTCAGGAACGACTCAGGGGTCACTCCTGGCTCTGCACTCAGGAACGACTCAGGGGTTACTCCTGGCTCTGCACTCAGGAACGACTCAGGGGTCACTCCTGGCTCTGCACTCAGGAACGACTCAGGGGTCACTCCTGGCTCTGCACTCAGGAACGACTCAGGGGTCACTCCTGGCTCTGCACTCAGGAACGACTCAGGGGTCACTCCTGGCTCTGCACTCAGGAACGACTCAGGGGTCACTCCTGGCTCTGCACTCAGGAACGACTCAGGGGTTACTCCTGGCTCTGCACTCAGGAACGACTCAGGGGTCACTCCTGGCTCTGCACTCAGGAACGACTCAGGGTCACTCCTGGCTCTGCACTCAGGAACGACTCAGGGGTCACTCCTGGCTCTGCACTCAGGAACGACTCAGGGGTCACTCCTGGCTCTGCACTCAGGAACGACTCAGGGGTCACTCCTGGCTCTGCACTCAGGAACGACTCAGGGGTTACTCCTGGCTCTGCACTCAGGAACGACTCAGGGGTCACTCCTGGCTCTGCACTCAGGAACGACTCAGGGGTCACTCCTGGCTCTGCACTCAGGAACGACTCAGGGGTCACTCCTGGCTCTGCACTCAGGAACGACTCAGGGGTCACTCCTGGCTCTGCACTCAGGAACGACTCAGGGGTCACTCCTGGCTCTGCACTCAGGAACGACTCAGGGGTCACTCCTGGCTCTGCACTCAGGAACGACTCAGGGGTCACTCCTGGCTCTGCACTCAGGAACCGACTCAGGGGTCACTCCTGGCTCTGCACTCAGGAACGACTCAGGGGTTACTCCTGGCTCTGCACTCAGGAACGACTCAGGGGTTACTCCTGGCTCTGCACTCAGGAACGACTCAGGGGTCACTCCTGGCTCTGCACTCAGGAACGACTCAGGGGTTACTCCTGGCTCTGCACTCAGGAACGACTCAGGGGTCACTCCTGGCTCTGCACTCAGGAACGACTCAGGGGTCACTCCTGGCTCTGCACTCAGGAACGACTCAGGGGTCACTCCTGGCTCTGCACTCAGGAACGACTCAGGGGTCACTCCTGGCTCTGCACTCAGGAACGACTCAGGGGTTACTCCTGGCTCTGCACTCAGGAACGACTCAGGGGTTACTCCTGGCTCTGCACTCAGGAACGACTCAGGGGTTACTCCTGGCTCTGCACTCAGGAACGACTCAGGGTTACTCCTGGCTCTGCACTCAGGAACGACTCAGGGTCACTCCTGGCTCTGCACTCAGGAACGACTCAGGGTCACTCCTGGCTCTGCACTCAGGAACGACTCAGGGTTCCTCCTGGCTCTGCACTCAGGAACGACTCAGGGGTCACTCCTGGCTCTGCACTCAGGAACGACTCAGGGGTCACTCCTGGCTCTGCACTCAGGAACGACTCAGGGGTCACTCCTGGCTCTGCACTCAGGAACGACTCAGGGTCACCCCTGGCTCTGCACTCAGGAACGACTCAGGGGTTACTCCTGGCTCTGCACTCAGGAACGACTCAGGGGTCACTCCTGGCTCTGCACTCAGGAACGACTCAGGGGTTACTCCTGGCTCTGCACTCAGGAACGACTCAGGGGTTACTCCTGGCTCTGCACTCAGGAATCGACTCAGGGGTCACTCCTGGCTCTGCACTCAGGAACGACTCAGGGGTCACTCCTGGCTCTGCACTCAGGAACGACTCAGGGGTCACTCCTGGCTCTGCACTCAGGAACGACTCAGGGGTTACTCCTGGCTCTGCACTCAGGAACGACTCAGGGGTTACTCCTGGCTCTGCACTCAGGAACGACTCAGGGGTCACTCCTGGCTCTGCACTCAGGAACGACTCAGGGGTCACTCCTGGCTCTGCACTCAGGAACGACTCAGGGGTCACTCCTGGCTCTGCACTCAGGAACGACTCAGGGTTCACTCCTGGCTCTGCACTCAGGAATCGACTCAGGGGTTACTCCTGGCTCTGCACTCAGGAACGACTCAGGGGTTACTCCTGGCTCTGCACTCAGGAACGACTCAGGGGTCACTCCTGGCTCTGCACTCAGGAACGACTCAGGGGTCACTCCTGGCTCTGCACTCAGGAACGACTCAGGGGTCACTCCTGGCTCTGCACTCAGGAGCGACTCAGGGGTTACTCCTGGCTCTGCACTCAGGAACGACTCAGGGGTTACTCCTGGCTCTGCACTCAGGAACGACTCAGGGGTCACTCCTGGCTCTGCACTCAGGAACGACTCAGGGGTTACTCCTGGCTCTGCACTCAGGAACGACTCAGGGGTCACTCCTGGCTCTGCACTCAGGAACGACTCAGGGGTCACTCCTGGCTCTGCACTCAGGAACGACTCAGGGGTCACTCCTGGCTCTGCACTCAGGAACGACTCAGGGGTTACTCCTGGCTCTGCACTCAGGAACGACTCAGGGTCACTCCTGGCTCTGCACTCAGGAACGACTCAGGGGTCACTCCTGGCTCTGCACTCAGGAACGACTCAGGGGTTACTCCTGGCTCTGCACTCAGGAACGACTCAGGGGTCACTCCTGGCTCTGCACTCAGGGAACGACTCAGGGGTTACTCCTGGCTCTGCACTCAGGAACGACTCAGGGGTTACTCCTGGCTCTGCACTCAGGAACGACTCAGGGGTCACTCCTGGCTCTGCACTCAGGAACGACTCAGGGGTCACTCCTGGCTCTGCACTCAGGAACGACTCAGGGGTTACTCCTGGCTCTGCACTCAGGAACGACTCAGGGGTTACTCCTGGCTCTGCACTCAGGAACGACTCAGGGGTTACTCCTGGCTCTGCACTCAGGAACGACTCAGGGGTTACTCCTGGCTCTGCACTCAGGAACGACTCAGGGGTCACTCCTGGCTCTGCACTCAGGAACGACTCAGGGGTCACTCCTGGCTCTGCACTCAGGAACGACTCAGGGGTTACTCCTGGCTCTGCACTCAGGAACGACTCAGGGGTCACTCCTGGCTCTGCACTCAGGAACGACTCAGGGGTTACTCCTGGCTCTGCACTCAGGAACGACTCAGGGGTTACTCCTGGCTCTGCACTCAGGAACGACTCAGGGGTCACTCCTGGCTCTGCACTCAGGAACGACTCAGGGGTTACTCCTGGCTCTGCACTCAGGAACGACTCAGGGGTTACTCCTGGCTCTGCACTCAGGAACGACTCAGGGGTCACTCCTGGCTCTGCACTCAGGAACGACTCAGGGGTCACTCCTGGCTCTGCACTCAGGAGCGACTCAGGGGTCACTCCTGGCTCTGCACTCAGGAACGACTCAGGGGTTACTCCTGGCTCTGCACTCAGGAACGACTCAGGGGTCACTCCTGGCTCTGCACTCAGGAACGACTCAGGGGTCACTCCTGGCTCTGCACTCAGGAACGACTCAGGGGTCACTCCTGGCTCTGCACTCAGGAACGACTCAGGGGTTACTCCTGGCTCTGCACTCAGGAACGACTCAGGGGTCACTCCTGGCTCTGCACTCAGGAACGACTCAGGGGTTACTCCTGGCTCTGCACTCAGGAACGACTCAGGGGTCACTCCTGGCTCTGCACTCAGGAACGACTCAGGGGTCACTCCTGGCTCTGCACTCAGGAACGACTCAGGGGTCACTCCTGGCTCTGCACTCAGGAACGACTCAGGGGTCACTCCTGGCTCTGCACTCAGGAACGACTCAGGGGTCACTCCTGGCTCTGCACTCAGGAACGACTCAGGGGTTACTCCTGGCTCTGCACTCAGGAGCGACTCAGGGGTTACTCCTGGCTCTGCACTCAGGAGCGACTCAGGGGTCACTCCTGGCTCTGCACTCAGGAACGACTCAGGGGTTCCCCTGGCTCAGGAACGACTCAGGGTCACTCCTGGCTCTGCACTCAGGAACGACTCAGGGGTCACTCCTGGCTCTGCACTCAGGAACGACTCAGGGGTTACTCCTGGCTCTGCACTCAGGAACGACTCAGGGGTTACTCCTGGCTCTGCACTCAGGAACGACTCAGGGGTCACTCCTGGCTCTGCACTCAGGAACGACTCAGGGGTTACTCCTGGCTCTGCACTCAGGAACGACTCAGGGGTCACTCCTGGCTCTGCACTCAGGAACGACTCAGGGGTCACTCCTGGCTCTGCACTCAGGAACGACTCAGGGGTCACTCCTGGCTCTGCACTCAGGAGCGACTCAGGGGTCACTCCTGGCTCTGCACTCAGGAACGACTCAGGGGTCACTCCTGGCTCTGCACTCAGGAACGACTCAGGGGTTACTCCTGGCTCTGCACTCAGGAACGACTCAGGGGTTACTCCTGGCTCTGCACTCAGGAGCGACTCAGGGGTCACTCCTGGCTCTGCACTCAGGAGCGACTCAGGGGTCACTCCTGGCTCTGCACTCAGGAACGACTCAGGGGTTACTCCTGGCTCTGCACTCAGGAACGACTCAGGGGTCACTCCTGGCTCTGCACTCAGGAACGACTCAGGGGTTACTCCTGGCTCTGCACTCAGGAACGACTCAGGGGTTACTCCTGGCTCTGCACTCAGGAACGACTCAGGGGTCACTCCTGGCTCTGCACTCAGGAACGACTCAGGGGTCACTCCTGGCTCTGCACTCAGGAACGACTCAGGGGTCACTCCTGGCTCTGCACTCAGGAACGACTCAGGGGTCACTCCTGGCTCTGCACTCAGGAACGACTCAGGGGTTACTCCTGGCTCTGCACTCAGGAATGACTCAGGGGTCACTCCTGGCTCTGCACTCAGGAGCGACTCAGGGGTCACTCCTGGCTCTGCACTCAGGAACGACTCAGGGGTCACTCCTGGCTCTGCACTCAGGAACGACTCAGGGGTCACTCCTGGCTCTGCACTCAGGAGCGACTCAGGGGTCACTCCTGGCTCTGCACTCAGGAACGACTCAGGGGGTCACTCCTGGCTCTGCACTCAGGAACGACTCAGGGGTCACTCCTGGCTCTGCACTCAGGAGCGACTCAGGGGTCACTCCTGGCTCTGCACTCAAGAACGACTCAGGGGTTACTCCTGGCTCTGCACTCAGGAGCGACTCAGGGGTCACTCCTGGCTCTGCACTCAGGAGCGACTCAGGGGTTACTCCTGGCTCTGCACTCAGGAACGACTCAGGGGTCACTCCTGGCTCTGCACTCAGGAGCGACTCAGGGGTCACTCCTGGCTCTGCACTCAGGAGCGACTCAGGGGGTCACTCCTGGCTCTGCACTCAGGAACGACTCAGGGGTTACTCCTGGCTCTGCACTCAGGAGCGACTCAGGGGTTACTCCTGGCTCTGCACTCAGGAACGACTCAGGGGTCACTCCTGGCTCTGCACTCAGGAGCGACTCAGGGGTCACTCCTGGCTCTGCACTCAGGAACGACTCAGGGGTCACTCCTGGCTCTGCACTCAGGAACGACTCAGGGGTTACTCCTGGCTCTGCACTCAGGAGCGACTCAGGGGTCCCTCCTGGCTCTGCACTCAGGAACGACTCAGGGGTTACTCCTGGCTCTGCACTCAGGAACGACTCAGGGGTCACTCCTGGCTCTGCACTCAGGAACGACTCAGGGGTTACTCCTGGCTCTGCACTCAGGAACGACTCAGGGGTTACTCCTGGCTCTGCACTCAGGAACGACTCAGGGGTTACTCCTGGCTCTGCACTCAGGAACGACTCAGGGGTCACTCCTGGCTCTGCACTCAGGAGCGACTCAGGGGTTACTCCTGGCTCTGCACTCAGGAGCGACTCAGGGGTCACTCCTGGCTCTGCACTCAGGAGCGACTCAGGGGTCACTCCTGGCTCTGCACTCAGGAGCGACTCAGGGGTCACTCCTGGCTCTGCACTCAGGAACGACTCAGGGGTCACTCCTGGCTCTGCACTCAGGAACGACTCAGGGGTTCCTCCTGGCTCTGCACTCAGGAGCGACTCAGGGGTCACTCCTGGCTCTGCACTCAGGAGCGACTCAGGGGTTACTCCTGGCTCTGCACTCAGGAACGACTCAGGGGTCACTCCTGGCTCTGCACTCAGGAGCGACTCAGGGGTCACTCCTGGCTCTGCACTCAGGAACGACTCAGGGGTTACTCCTGGCTCTGCACTCAGGAACGACTCAGGGGTCACTCCTGGCTCTGCACTCAGGAGCGACTCAGGGGTCACTCCTGGCTCTGCACTCAGGAACGACTCAGGGGTCACTCCTGGCTCTGCACTCAGGAACGACTCAGGGGTCACTCCTGGCTCTGCACTCAGGAGCGACTCAGGGGTCACTCCTGGCTCTGCACTCAGGAACGACTCAGGGGTCACTCCTGGCTCTGCACTCAGGAGCGACTCAGGGGTCACTCCTGGCTCTGCACTCAGGAACGACTCAGGGGTCACTCCTGGCTCTGCACTCAGGAACGACTCAGGGGTTCCTCCTGGCTCTGCACTCAGGAACGACTCAGGGGTCACTCCTGGCTCTGCACTCAGGAGCGACTCAGGGGTCCCTCCTGGCTCTGCACTCAGGAGCGACTCAGGGGTTACTCCTGGCTCTGCACTCAGGAGCGACTCAGGGGTCACTCCTGGCTCTGCACTCAGGAACGACTCAGGGGTCACTCCTGGCTCTGCACTCAGGAGCGACTCAGGGGTCACTCCTGGCTCTGCACTCAGGAGCGACTCAGGGGTTACTCCTGGCTCTGCACTCAGGAACGACTCAGGGGTCACTCCTGGCTCTGCACTCAGGAACGACTCAGGGGTCACTCCTGGCTCTGCACTCAGGAGCGACTCAGGGGTTACTCCTGGCTCTGCACTCAGGAACGACTCAGGGGTTACTCCTGGCTCTGCACTCAGGAACGACTCAGGGGTCACTCCTGGCTCTGCACTCAGGAGCGACTCAGGGGTCACTCCTGGCTCTGCACTCAGGAGCGACTCAGGGGTCACTCCTGGCTCTGCACTCAGGAACGACTCAGGGGTCACTCCTGGCTCTGCACTCAGGAATGACTCAGGGGTCACTCCTGGCTCTGCACTCAAGAACGACTCAGGGGTTACTCCTGGCTCTGCACTCAGGAACGACTCAGGGGTCACTCCTGGCTCTGCACTCAGGAACGACTCAGGGGTCACTCCTGGCTCTGCACTCAGGAGCGACTCAGGGGTTACTCCTGGCTCTGCACTCAGGAGCGACTCAGGGGTCACTCCTGGCTCTGCACTCAGGAACGACTCAGGGGTCACTCCTGGCTCTGCACTCAGGAACGACTCAGGGGTTACTCCTGGCTCTGCACTCAGGAACGACTCAGGGGTCACTCCTGGCTCTGCACTCAGGAACGACTCAGGGGTTACTCCCTGGCTCTGCACTCAGGGAGCGACTCAGGGGTTACTCCTGGCTCTGCACTCAGGAGCGACTCAGGGGTTACTCCTGGCTCTGCACTCAGGAACGACTCAGGGGTCACTCCTGGCTCTGCACTCAGGAACGACTCAGGGGTTACTCCTGGCTCTGCACTCAGGAACGACTCAGGGGTCACTCCTGGCTCTGCACTCAGGAACGACTCAGGGGTCACTCCTGGCTCTGCACTCAGGAACGACTCAGGGGTCACTCCTGGCTCTGCACTCAGGAGCGACTCAGGGGTCACTCCTGGCTCTGCACTCAGGAGCGACTCAGGGGTCACTCCTGGCTCTGCACTCAGGAGCGACTCAGGGGGTCACTCCTGGCTCTGCACTCAGGAACGACTCAGGGGTCACTCCTGGCTCTGCACTCAGGAACGACTCAGGGGTCACTCCTGGCTCTGCACTCAGGAGCGACTCAGGGGTCACTCCTGGCTCTGCACTCAGGAGCGACTCAGGGGTTACTCCTGGCTCTGCACTCAGGAGCGACTCAGGGGTTACTCCTGGCTCTGCACTCAGGAACGACTCAGGGGTCACTCCTGGCTCTGCACTCAGGAACGACTCAGGGGTCACTCCTGGCTCTGCACTCAGGAGCGACTCAGGGGTCACTCCTGGCTCTGCACTCAGGAGCGACTCAGGGGTCACTCCTGGCTCTGCACTCAGGAGCGACTCAGGGGTTACTCCTGGCTCTGCACTCAGGAACGACTCAGGGGTTACTCCTGGCTCTGCACTCAGGAGCGACTCAGGGGTCACTCCTGGCTCTGCACTCAGGAACGACTCAGGGGTTACTCCTGGCTCTGCACTCAGGAACGACTCAGGGGTTACTCCTGGCTCTGCACTCAGGAGCGACTCAGGGGTCACTCCTGGCTCTGCACTCAGGAACGACTCAGGGGTCACTCCTGGCTCTGCACTCAGGAGCGACTCAGGGGTCACTCCTGGCTCTGCACTCAGGAGCGACTCAGGGGTTACTCCTGGCTCTGCACTCAGGAATGACTCAGGGGTTACTCCTGGCTCTGCACTCAGGAGCGACTCAGGGGTCACTCCTGGCTCTGCACTCAGGAGCGACTCAGGGGTTACTCCTGGCTCTGCACTCAGGAGCGACTCAGGGGTTACTCCTGGCTCTGCACTCAGGAGCGACTCAGGGGTCACTCCTGGCTCTGCACTCAGGAGCGACTCAGGGGTTACTCCTGGCTCTGCACTCAGGAACGACTCAGGGGTTACTCCTGGCTCTGCACTCAGGAGCGACTCAGGGGTCACTCCTGGCTCTGCACTCAGGAGCGACTCAGGGGGTCACTCCTGGCTCTGCACTCAGGAACGACTCAGGGGTTACTCCTGGCTCTGCACTCAGGAACGACTCAGGGGTCACTCCTGGCTCTGCACTCAGGAGCGACTCGGGGGTTACTCCTGGCTCTGCACTCAGGAACGACTCAGGGGTCACTCCTGGCTCTGCACTCAGGAGCGACTCAGGGGTCACTCCTGGCTCTGCACTCAGGAACGACTCAGGGGTCACTCCTGGCTCTGCACTCAGGAATGACTCAGGGGTCACTTCTGGCTCTGCACTCAGGAACGACTCAGGGGTCACTCCTGGCTCTGCACTCAGGAGCGACTCAGGGGTCACTCCTGGCTCTGCACTCAGGAGCGACTCAGGGGTTACTCCTGGCTCTGCACTCAGGAACGACTCAGGGGTTACTCCTGGCTCTGCACTCAGGAGCGACTCAGGGGTCACTCCTGGCTCTGCACTCAGGAACGACTCAGGGGTTACTCCTGGCTCTGCACTCAGGAGCGACTCAGGGGTCACTCCTGGCTCTGCACTCAGGAGCGACTCAGGGGTCACTCCTGGCTCTGCACTCAGGGAGCGACTCAGGGGTTACTCCTGGCTCTGCACTCAGGAGCGACTCAGGGGTTACTCCTGGCTCTGCACTCAGGAACGACTCAGGGGTCGCTCCTGGCTCTGCACTCAGGAGCGACTCAGGGGTTACTCCTGGCTCTGCACTCAGGAACGACTCAGGGGTTACTCCTGGCTCTGCACTCAGGAGCGACTCAGGGGTCACTCCTGGCTCTGCACTCAGGAACGACTCAGGGGTCACTCCTGGCTCTGCACTCAGGAGCGACTCAGGGGTCACTCCTGGCTCTGCACTCAGGAACGACTCAGGGGTTACTCCTGGCTCTGCACTCAGGAGCGACTCAGGGGTTACTCCTGGCTCTGCACTCAGGAACGACTCAGGGGTCACTCCTGGCTCTGCACTCAGGAGCGACTCAGGGGTTACTCCTGGCTCTGCACTCAGGAGCGACTCAGGGGTCACTCCTGGCTCTGCACTCAGGAGCGACTCAGGGGTCACTCCTGGCTCTGCACTCAGGAGCGACTCAGGGGTCACTCCTGGCTCTGCACTCAGGAGCGACTCAGGGGTCACTCCTGGCTCTGCACTCAGGAGCGACTCAGGGGTTACTCCTGGCTCTGCACTCAGGAGCGACTCAGGGGTTACTCCTGGCTCTGCACTCAGGAGCGACTCAGGGGTTACTCCTGGCTCTGCACTCAGGAACGACTCAGGGGTCACTCCTGGCTCTGCACTCAGGAACGACTCAGGGGTCACTCCTGGCTCTGCACTCAGGAGCGACTCAGGGGGTTACTCCTGGCTCTGCACTCAGGAGCGACTCAGGGGTCACTCCTGGCTCTGCACTCAGGAGCGACTCAGGGGTCACTCCTGGCTCTGCACTCAGGAGCGACTCAGGGGTCACTCCTGGCTCTGCACTCAGGAGCGACTCAGGGGTCACTCCTGGCTCTGCACTCAGGAACGACTCAGGGGTCACTCCTGGCTCTGCACTCAGGAGCGACTCAGGGGTTACTCCTGGCTCTGCACTCAGGAGCGACTCAGGGGTCACTCCTGGCTCTGCACTCAGGAACGACTCAGGGGTTACTCCTGGCTCTGCACTCAGGAGCGACTCAGGGGTTACTCCTGGCTCTGCACTCAGGAACGACTCAGGGGTCACTCCTGGCTCTGCACTCAGGAGCGACTCAGGGGTCGCTCCTGGCTCTGCACTCAGGAACGACTCAGGGGTCACTCCTGGCTCTGCACTCAGGAGCGACTCAGGGGTCACTCCTGGCTCTGCACTCAGGAGCGACTCAGGGGTTACTCCTGGCTCTGCACTCAGGAGCGACTCAGGGGTTACTCCTGGCTCTGCACTCAGGAACGACTCAGGGGTCACTCCTGGCTCTGCACTCAGGAGCGACTCAGGGGTCACTCCTGGCTCTGCACTCAGGAGCGACTCAGGGGTCACTCCTGGCTCTGCACTCAAGGCGACTCAGGGGTCACTCCTGGCTCTGCACTCAGGAGCGACTCAGGGGTTACTCCTGGCTCTGCACTCAGGAGCGACTCAGGGGTCACTCCTGGCTCTGCACTCAGGAGCGACTCAGGGGTTACTCCTGGCTCTGCACTCAGGAACGACTCAGGGGTTACTCCTGGCTCTGCACTCAGGAGCGACTCAGGGGTTACTCCTGGCTCTGCACTCAGGAACGACTCAGGGGTTACTCCTGGCTCTGCACTCAGGAACGACTCAGGGGTCACTCCTGGCTCTGCACTCAGGAACGACTCAGGGGTCACTCCTGGCTCTGCACTCAGGAGCGACTCAGGGGTCACTCCTGGCTCTGCACTCAGGAGCGACTCAGGGGTCACTCCTGGCTCTGCACTCAGGAACGACTCAGGGGTCACTCCTGGCTCTGCACTCAGGAACGACTCAGGGGTCACTCCTGGCTCTGCACTCAGGAGCGACTCAGGGGTCACTCCTGGCTCTGCACTCAGGAACGACTCAGGGGTTACTCCTGGCTCTGCACTCAGGAACGACTCAGGGGTCACTCCTGGCTCTGCACTCAGGAGCGACTCAGGGGTCACTCCTGGCTCTGCACTCAGGAGCGACTCAGGGGTCACTCCTGGCTCTGCACTCAGGAGCGACTCAGGGTCACTCCTGGCTCTGCACTCAGGAGCGACTCAGGGGTCACTCCTGGCTCTGCACTCAGGAACGACTCAGGGGTTACTCCTGGCTCTGCACTCAGGAGCGACTCAGGGGTCACTCCTGGCTCTGCACTCAGGAACGACTCAGGGGTTACTCCTGGCTCTGCACTCAGGAGCGACTCAGGGGTCACTCCTGGCTCTGCACTCAGGAACGACTCAGGGGTCACTCCTGGCTCTGCACTCAGGAACGACTCAGGGGTTACTCCTGGCTCTGCACTCAGGAACGACTCAGGGGTCACTCCTGGCTCTGCACTCAGGAGCGACTCAGGGTTACTCCTGGCTCTGCACTCAGGAGCGACTCAGGGGTCACTCCTGGCTCTGCACTCAGGAGCGACTCAGGGGTTACTCCTGGCTCTGCACTCAGGAACGACTCAGGGGTCACTCCTGGCTCTGCACTCAGGAGCGACTCAGGGGTTACTCCTGGCTCTGCACTCAGGAGCGACTCAGGGGTCACTCCTGGCTCTGCACTCAGGAACGACTCAGAGGGTCACTCCTGGCTCTGCACTCAGGAACGACTCAGGGGTTACTCCTGGCTCTGCACTCAGGAACGACTCAGGGGTCACTCCTGGCTCTGCACTCAGGAACGACTCAGGGGTCACTCCTGGCTCTGCACTCAGGAGCGACTCAGGGGGTTACTCCTGGCTCTGCACTCAGGAGCGACTCAGGGGTTACTCCTGGCTCTGCACTCAGGAGCGACTCAGGGTCACTCCTGGCTCTGCACTCAGGAGCGACTCAGGGGTCACTCCTGGCTCTGCACTCAGGAGCGACTCAGGGGTTACTCCTGGCTCTGCACTCAGGAGCGACTCAGGGGTCACTCCTGGCTCTGCACTCAGGAGCGACTCAGGGGTCACTCCTGGCTCTGCACTCAGGAGCGACTCAGGGGTCACTCCTGGCTCTGCACTCAGGAACGACTCAGGGGTCACTCCTGGCTCTGCACTCAGGAGCGACTCAGGGGTCACTCCTGGCTCTGCACTCAGGAGCGACTCAGGGGTTACTCCTGGCTCTGCACTCAGGAGCGACTCAGGGGTTACTCCTGGCTCTGCACTCAGGAACGACTCAGGGGTCACTCCTGGCTCTGCACTCAGGAGCGACTCAGGGGTCACTCCTGGCTCTGCACTCAGGAGCGACTCAGGGGTTACTCCTGGCTCTGCACTCAGGAGCGCTCAGGGGTCACTCCTGGCTCTGCACTCAGGAGCGACTCAGGGGTCCTCCTGGCTCTGCACTCAGGAACGACTCAGGGGTTACTCCTGGCTCTGCACTCAGGAGCGACTCAGGGGTCACTCCTGGCTCTGCACTCAGGAATGACTCAGGGGGTCACTTCTGGCTCTGCACTCAGGAGCGACTCAGGGGTCACTCCTGGCTCTGCACTCAGGAGCGACTCAGGGGTCACTCCTGGCTCTGCACTCAGGAACGACTCAGGGGTCACTCCTGGCTCTGCACTCAGGAGCGACTCAGGGGTCACTCCTGGCTCTGCACTCAGGAGCGACTCAGGGGTTACTCCTGGCTCTGCACTCAGGAGCGACTCAGGGGGTCACTCCTGGCTCTGCACTCAGGAGCGACTCAGGGGTCACTCCTGGCTCTGCACTCAGGAACGACTCAGGGGTCACTCCTGGCTCTGCACTCAGGAACGACTCAGGGGTCACTCCTGGCTCTGCACTCAGGAGCGACTCAGGGGTCACTCCTGGCTCTGCACTCAGGAGCGACTCAGGGGTTACTCCTGGCTCTGCACTCAGGAGCGACTCAGGGGTCACTCCTGGCTCTGCACTCAGGAGCGACTCAGGGGTCACTCCTGGCTCTGCACTCAGGAACGACTCAGGGGGTTACTCCTGGCTCTGCACTCAGGAACGACTCAGGGGTTACTCCTGGCTCTGCACTCAGGAACGACTCAGGGGTCACTCCTGGCTCTGCACTCAGGAGCGACTCAGGGGTTACTCCTGGCTCTGCACTCAGGAGCGACTCAGGGGGTTACTCCTGGCTCTGCACTCAGGAACGACTCAGGGGTCACTCCTGGCTCTGCACTCAGGAACGACTCAGGGGTTACTCCTGGCTCTGCACTCAGGAGCGACTCAGGGGTCACTCCTGGCTCTGCACTCAGGGAGCGACTCAGGGGGTCACTCCTGGCTCTGCACTCAGGAGCGACTCAGGGGTCACTCCTGGCTCTGCACTCAGGAGCGGCTCAGGGGTCCTCCTGGCTCTGCACTCAGGAGCGACTCAGGGGTTACTCCTGGCTCTGCACTCAGGGCGACTCAGGGAGTCACTCCTGGCTCTGCACTCAGGAGCGACTCAGGGGTCACTCCTGGCTCTGCACTCAGGAGCGACTCAGGGGTCACTCCTGGCTCTGCACTCAGGAGCGACTCAGGGGGTTACTCCTGGCTCTGCACTCAGGAACGACTCAGGGGTTACTCCTGGCTCTGCACTCAGGAGCGACTCAGGGGTTACTCCTGGCTCTGCACTCAGGAGCGACTCAGGGGTCACTCCTGGCTCTGCACTCAGGAGCTGACTCAGGGGTCACTCCTGGCTCTGCACTCAGGAGCGACTCAGGGGTCACTCCTGGCTCTGCACTCAGGAGCGACTCAGGGGTTACTCCTGGCTCTGCACTCAGGAACGACTCAGGGGTTACTCCTGGCTCTGCACTCAGGAACGACTCAGGGGTCACTCCTGGCTCTGCACTCAGGAACGACTCAGGGGTCACTCCTGGCTCTGCACTCAGGAATGACTCAGGGGTCACTCCTGGCTCTGCACTCAGGAACGACTCAGGGGTTCACTCCTGGCTCTGCACTCAGGAGCGACTCAGGGGTACTCCTGGCTCTGCACTCAGGAAGCCTCAGGGGTCACTCCTGGCTCTGCACTCAGGAACGACTCAGGGGTCACTCCTGGCTCTGCACTCAAGGAGCGACTCAGGGGTTACTCCTGGCTCTGCACTCAGGAACGACTCAGGGGTTACTCCTGGCTCTGCACTCAGGAATGACTCAGGGGTCACTCCTGGCTCTGCACTCAGGAACGACTCAGGGGTCACTCCTGGCTCTGCACTCAGAGGCGACTCAGGGGGTTACTCCTGGCTCTGCACTCAGGAACGACTCAGGGGTCACTCCTGGCTCTGCACTCAGGAACGACTCAGGGGTCACTCCTGGCTCTGCACTCAGGAGCGACTCAGGGGGTCACTCCTGGCTCTGCACTCAGGAGCGACTCAGGGGTCACTCCTGGCTCTGCACTCAGGAACCGCACTCAGGGGTTACTCCTGGCTCTGCACTCAGGAGCGACTCAGGGGTCACTCCTGGCTCTGCACTCAGGAACGACTCAGGGGGTCACTCCTGGCTCTGCACTCAGGAGCGACTCAGGTCCCTGGCTCTGCACTCAGGAGCGACTCAGGGGTCACTCCTGGCTCTGCACTCAGGAGCGACTCAGGGGTCACTCCTGGCTCTGCACTCAGGAACGACTCAGGGGTTACTCCTGGCTCTGCACTCAGGAGCGACTCAGGGGGTCACTCCTGGCTCTGCACTCAGGAACGACTCAGGGGTCACTCCTGGCTCTGCACTCAAGGCATGACTCAGGGGTCACTCCTGGCTCTGCACTCAGGAACGACTCAGGGTCCCCCTGGCTCTGCACTCAGGAGCGACTCAGGGGTTACTCCTGGCTCTGCACTCAGGAACGACTCAGGGGTTACTCCTGGCTCTGCACTCAGGAGCGACTCAGGGGTCACTCCTGGCTCTGCACTCAGGAGCGACTCAGGGGTTACTCCTGGCTCTGCACTCAGGAGCGACTCAGGGGTTACTCCTGGCTCTGCACTCAGGAACGACTCAGGGGTCACTCCTGGCTCTGCACTCAGGAGCGACTCGGGGGTTACTCCTGGCTCTGCACTCAGGAGCGACTCAGGGGTCACTCCTGGCTCTGCACTCAAGAGCGACTCAGGGGTTACTCCTGGCTCTGCACTCAGGAACGACTCAGGGGTCACTCCTGGCTCTGCACTCAGGAGCGACTCAGGGGTCACTCCTGGCTCTGCACTCAGGAGCGACTCAGGGTCGCTCACTCCTGGCTCTGCACTCAGGAGCGACTCAGGGGTCACTCCTGGCTCTGCACTCAGGAACGACTCAGGGGTTACTCCTGGCTCTGCACTCAGGAGCGACTCAGGGGTCACTCCTGGCTCTGCACTCAGGACCACCCTCTCAGGAGCGACTCAGGGGTTACTCCTGGCTCTGCACTCAGGAACGACTCAGGGGTTACTCCTGGCTCTGCACTCAGGAGCGACTCAGGGGTCACTCCTGGCTCTGCACTCAGGAACGACTCAGGGGTCACTCCTGGCTCTGCACTCAGGAGCGACTCAGGGGTTACTCCTGGCTCTGCACTCAGGAGCGACTCAGGGGTTACTCCTGGCTCTGCACTCAGGAGCGACTCAGGGGGTTACTCCTGGCTCTGCACTCAGGAGCGACTCAGGGGGTCACTCCTGGCTCTGCACTCAGGAGCGACTCAGGGGTCACTCCTGGCTCTGCACTCAGGAGCGACTCAGGGGGTTACTCCTGGCTCTGCACTCAGGAACGACTCAGGGGTTACTCCTGGCTCTGCACTCAGGAGCGACTCAGGGGTCACTCCTGGCTCTGCACTCAAGACGACTCAGGGGTTACTCCTGGCTCTGCACTCAGGAGCGACTCAGGGGTTACTCCTGGCTCTGCACTCAGGAACGACTCAGGGGTCACTCCTGGCTCTGCACTCAGGAACGACTCAGGGGTCACTCTGGCTCTGCACTCAGGAACGACTCAGGGGTCACTCCTGGCTCTGCACTCAGGAACGACTCAGGGGTTACTCCTGGCTCTGCACTCAGGAGCGACTCAGGGTTACTCCTGGCTCTGCACTCAGGAACGACTCAGGGGTTACTCCTGGCTCTGCACTCAGGAATGACTCAGGGGTCACTCCTGGCTCTGCACTCAGGAATGACTCAGGGGTCACTCCTGGCTCTGCACTCAGGAACGACTCAGGGGTCACCCTCTGGCTCTGCACTCAGGAGCGACTCAGGGGTCCTCCTGGCTCTGCACTCAGGGAGCGACTCAGGGGTTACTCCTGGCTCTGCACTCAGGAACGACTCAGGGGTTACTCCTGGCTCTGCACTCAGGAGCGACTCAGGGGGTTACTCCTGGCTCTGCACTCAGGAGCGACTCAGGGGTCACTCCTGGCTCTGCACTCAGGAGCGACTCAGGGGGTTACTCCTGGCTCTGCACTCAGGATGACTCAGAGGTCACTCCTGGCTCTGCACTCAGGAGCGACTCAGGGGTCACTCCTGGCTCTGCACTCAGGAGCGACTCAGGGGTCACTCCTGGCTCTGCACTCAGGAACGACTCAGGGGGTTACTCCTGGCTCTGCACTCAGGAACGACTCAGGGGTCACTCCTGGCTCTGCACTCAGGAACGACTCAGGGGTTACTCCTGGCTCTGCACTCAGGAGCAACTCAGGGTCACTCCTGGCTCTGCACTCAGGAGCGACTCAGGGGTCACTCCTGGCTCTGCACTCAGGAGCGACTCAGGGGTCACTCCTGGCTCTGCACTCAGGGATGACTCAGGGGGTTACTCCTGGCTCTGCACTCAGGAACGACTCAGGGGGTTCACTCCTGGCTCTGCACTCAGGGAGCGACTCAGGGGTCACTCCTGGCTCTGCACTCAGGAGCGACTCAGGGGTTACTCCTGGCTCTGCACTCAGGAGCGACTCAGGGGTTACTCCTGGCTCTGCACTCAGGAACGACTCAGGGGTCACTCCTGGCTCTGCACTCAGAGAGCGACTCAGGGGGTTACTCCTGGCTCTGCACTCAGGAGCGACTCAGGGGTCACTCCTGGCTCTGCACTCAGGAGCGACTCAGGGGTTACTCCTGGCTCTGCACTCAGGAGCGACTCAGGGGTCACTCCTGGCTCTGCACTCAGGAGCGACTCAGGGGTCACTCCTGGCTCTGCACTCAGGAGCGACTCAGGGGTCACTCCTGGCTCTGCACTCAGGAGCGACTCAGGGGTCACTCCTGGCTCTGCACTCAGGAGCTGACTCAGAGGTTACTCCTGGCTCTGCACTCAGGAGCGACTCAGGGGTCACTCCTGGCTCTGCACTCAGGAGCGACTCAGGGGGTCACTCCTGGCTCTGCACTCAAGGCGACTCAGGGGTTCCCCCTGGCTCTGCACTCAGGAGCGGCTCAAGGGGTCACTCCTGGCTCTGCACTCAGGAGCGACTCAGGGGTCACTCCTGGCTCTGCACTCAGGAGCGACTCAGGGGTTACTCCTGGCTCTGCACTCAGGAGCGACTCAGGGGTCACTCCTTGCTCTGCACTCAGGAGCCCAGGCTCCCAGCGACTCAGGGTCACTCCTGGCTCTGCACTCAGGAGCGACTCAGGGGTTACTCCTGGCTCTGCACTCAGGAACGACTCAGGGGTTACTCCTGGCTCTGCACTCAGGAACGACTCAGAGGTTACTCCTGGCTCTGCACTCAGGAACGACTCAGAGGTCACTCCTGGCTCTGCACTCAGGAGCGACTCAGGGTCACTCCTGGCTCTGCACTCAGGAGCGACTCAGGGGTTACTCCTGGCTCTGCACTCAGGAGCGACTCAGGGGGTTACTCCTGGCTCTGCACTCAGGAGTGACTCAGAGGTTACTCCTGGCTCTGCACTCAGGAACGACTCAGGGGGTCACTCCTGGCTCTGCACTCAAGACGACTCAGGGGTTACTCCTGGCTCTGCACTCAGGAGCGACTCAGGGGTCACTCCTGGCTCTGCACTCAGGAGCGACTCAGGGGTCACTCCTGGCTCTGCACTCAGGAACGACTCAGGGGTTACTCCTGGCTCTGCACTCAGGAGCGACTCAGAGGTTACTCCTGGCTCTGCACTCAAGAGCGACTCAGGGGTTACTCCCTGGCTCTGCACTCAGGAGCGACTCAGGGGTCACTCCTGGCTCTGCACTCAGGAATGACTCAAGGGGTCACTTCTGGCTCTGCACTCAGGAGCGACTCAAGGGGTCACTCCTGGCTCTGCACTCAGGAGCGACTCAGGGGTTACTCCTGGCTCTGCACTCAGGAGCGCTCAGGGGGTTACTCCTGGCTCTGCACTCAGGAACGACTCAGGGGGTTACTCCTGGCTCTGCACTCAGGAGCGACTCAGGGGTCACTCCTGGATCTGCACTCAGGAATGACTCAGGGGTCACTTCTGGCTCTGCACTCAGGAACGACTCAGAGGTCACTCCTGGCTCTGCACTCAGGAGCGACTCAGGGGTTACTCCTGGCTCTGCACTCAGGAGCGACTCAGGGGTTACTCCTGGCTCTGCACTCAGGAGCGACTCAGGGGGTCACTCCTGGCTCTGCACTCAGGAGCGACTCAGGGGGTTACTCCTGGCTCTGCACTCAAGAGCGACTCAGGGGTCACTCCTGGCTCTGCACTCAGGAGCGACTCAGGGTTGCTCCTGGCTCTGCACTCAGGAGCGACTCAGGGGGTTACTCCTGGCTCTGCACTCAGGAACGACTCAGGGGGTCACTCCTGGCTCTGCACTCAGGAGCGACTCAGGGGGTCACTCCTGGCTCTGCACTCAGGAGCGACTCAGGGGTCACTCCTGGCTCTGCACTCAGGAGCGACTCAGGGGTCACTCCTGGCTCTACACTCAGGAACGACTCAGGGGTTACTCCTGGCTCTGCACTCAGGAATGACTCAGGGGTCACTCCTGGCTCTGCACTCAGGAGCGACTCAGGGGTCACTCCTGGCTCTGCACTCAGGAGCGACTCAGGGGGTTACTCCTGGCTCTGCACTCAGGAGCGACTCAGGGAGTTACTCCTGGCTCTACACTCAGGAACGACTCAGGGGTCACTCCTGGCTCTGCACTCAGGAATGACTCAGGGGTCACTCCTGGCTCTGCACTCAGGAGCGACTCAGGGGGTCACTCCTGGCTCTGCACTCAGGAGTGACTCTGGGGTCACTCTGGCTCTGCACTCAGGAGCGACTCAGGGGTTACTCCTGGCTCTGCACTCAGGAACGACTCAGGGGTTACTCCTGGCTCTGCACTCAGGAGCGGCTCAGGGGTCACTCCTGGCTCTGCACTCAGGAGCGACTCAGGGGTTGCTCCTGGCTCTGCACTCAGGAGCGACTCAGGGGTCACTCCTGGCTCTGCACTCAGGAGCGACTCAGGGGTCACTCCTGGCTCTGCACTCAAGAACGACTCAGGGGTCACTCCTGGCTCTACACTCAGGAGCGACTCAGGGGTCACTCCTGGCTCTGCACTCAGGAGCGACTCAGGGGTTACTCCTGGCTCTGCACTCAGGAGCGACTCAGGGGTTACCCTTGGCTCTGCACTCAGGAGCGACTCAGGGGGTTACTCCTGGCTCTGCACTCAAGAGCGACTCAGGGGTCACTCCTGGCTCTGCACTCAGGAGCGACTCAGGGGGTTACTCCTGGCTCTGCACTCAGGAGCGACTCAGGGGTCACTCCTGGATCTGCACTCAGGAATGACTCAGGGGTCACTTCTGGCTCTGCACTCAGGAGCGACTCAGGGGTCACTCCTGGCTCTGCACTCAGGAGTGACTCTGGGGTCACTTCTGGCTCTGCACTCAGGAGCGACTCAGGGGTTACTCCTGGCTCTGCACTCAGGAGCGACTCAGGGGTCCCCCCTGGCTCTACACTCAGGAGCGACTCAGAGGTCACTCCTGGCTCTGCACTCAGGAGCGACTCAGGGGTTACTCCTGGCTCTGCACTCAGGAGCGACTCAGGGGTTACTCCTGGCTCTGCACTCAGGAGACGACTCAGGGGTCACTCGTGGCTCTGCACTCAGGAATGACTCAGGGGTCACTCCTGGCTCTGCACTCAGGAGCGACTCAGGGGTTAACCTGGCTCTGCACTCAGGAGCGGCTCAGGGGGTTACTCCTGGCTCTGCACTCAGGAGCGACTCAGGGGTCACTCCTGGCTCTGCACTCAGGAGCGACTCAGGGGTTACTCCTGGCTCTGCACTCAGGAACGACTCAGGGGTTACTCCTGGCTCTGCACTCAGGAACGACTCAGAGGGTTACTCCTGGCTCTGCACTCAGGAGCGACTCAGAGGTCACTCCTGGCTCTGCGCTCAGGAGCGACTCAGGAGGTCACTCCTGGCTCTGCACTCAGGAAGGACTCAGGGGTCACTCCTGGCTCTGCACTCAGGAGCGACTCAGGGGGTCACTCCTGGCTCTGCACTCAGGGGCGACTCAGGGGGTCACTCCTGGCTCTGCACTCAGGAACTGACTCAGGGGTTACTCCTGGCTCTGCACTCAGGAGCGACTCAGGGGTCACTCCTGGCTCTGCACTCAGGAGCGACTCAGGGGTTACTCCTGGCTCTGCACTCAGGAGCGACTCAGGGGTCATTCCTGGCTCTGCACTCAGGAGCGACTCAGGGGTCATTCCTGGCTCTACACTCAGGAGCGACTCAGGGGTTACTCCTGGCTCTACAGTCAGGAATGACTCAGGGGTTACTCCTGGCTCTGCATTCAGGAGCGACTCAGGGGTCACTCCTGGCTCTGCACTCAGGAGCGACTCAGGGGTCACTCATGGCTCTGCACTCAGGAGCGACTCAGGGGTTACTCCTGGCTCTGCACTCAGGAGCGACTCAGGGGTCACTCCCTGGCTCTGCACTCAGGAACGACTCAGGGGTCACTCCTGGCTCTGCACTCAGGAGCGACTCAGTGGTCACTCCTGGCTCTGCACTCAGGAGGTGACTCTGGGGTCACTTCTGGCTCTGCACTCAGGAGCGACTCAGGGGGTTACTCCTGGCTCTGCACTCAGGAATGACTCAGGGGTCACTCCTGCTTCTGCACTCCAGGAGCGACTCAAGAGGTCACTCCTGGCTCTGCACTCAGGAACGACTCAGGGGTTGCTCCTGGCTCTGCACTCAGGAATGACTCAGGGGTTACTCCTGGCTCTGCACTCAGGAGCGACTCAGAGGTCACTCCTGGCTCTGCACTCAGGAGCGACTCAGAGGTCACTCGTGGATCTGCACTCAGGAGCGACTCTGGGGTCCCTCCCTGGCTCTTCACTCAGGAGCGACTCAGGGGTTACTCCTGGCTCTGCACTCAGGAACGACACAGGGGTCACTCCTGGATCTGCACTCAAGGAATGACTCAGGGGTCACTTCTGGCTCTGCACTCAAGAGCGATTCAGGGGTCACTCCTGGCTCTGCACTCAGGAACGACTCAAGGGTTACTCCTGGCTCTGCACTCAGGAACGACTCAGGGGTTACTCCTGGCTCTGCACTCAGGAGCGACTCAGGGGGTTACTCCTGGCTCTACACTCAAGGCGACACAGGGGTCACTCCTGGATCTACACTCAGGAATGACTCAGGGTGACTTCTGGCTCTGCGCTCCAGGAGCGACTCAGAGGTCACTCCTGGCTCTGCGCTCAGGAGCGACTCAGGGGTTACTCCTGGCTCTGCACTCAGGAACGACTCAGGGGTTACTCCTGGCTCTGCACTCAGGAGCGACTCAGGGTCACTCCTGGCTCTGCACTCAAGAACGACTCAGGGTTACTCCTGGCTCTGCACTCAGGAGCGACTCAGGGGGTCACTCCTGGCCTGCACTCAGGAGCGACTCAGGGGGTCATTCCCTGGCTCTGCGCTCAGGAGCGACTCAGGGGGTTACTCCTGGCTCTACAGTCAAGAATGACTCAGGGGTTACTCCTGGCTCTGGACTCAGGAGACGACTCAGGGGTCACTCCTGGCTCTGCACTCAGGAACGCTCAGGG